>CM072890.1:13347042-13599225 GCA_037013685.1 Acridotheres tristis
GAGTTCCAGTGCAAGGTATCAAACATGCACCAAACTGCAACTACTATCCACATCCTAGAAGATGTTGTCCCCTACACAACTACCAAAGGGATGGAGCCCAAAGCCAACAGCCATGAAGCCTCACAGGAGCAACCTAAAAGCAGGGACAGCACAAAACACTGACCAGCCCTCTTGCAACCAGAAGCCCCCTCCTGTATTTGCAAAACCTCCAAATGGATAAGTCACACTCCTTCGGGTGCCTTCCCCCAGTCCCTATTGCTTCTCTGCCTCCCTCCCACTTTCCTCTTTTTTCCATCAACTAAGTTAAACTCCTTTTGGGATTTCCCCAGATCCTATTACTCCTTCTTTATGTTCCCTCAAATTCCTACCTCCTTTTCCCCTCCATGATCTTCCTCCCAAAGCCACACTTCTCCCTATCTTTGCTACACAGCTACCAACCTCTTTTCCCAGAGTTCCTTCTTAATACAAGAGGGGGATGAAAAAAGGTGGGGGGAAGAGAGGAAAGTCTCCTAAGGTAACAATTTTTTTCTTCAAAATGAACAATCTCTGTTTGGAGTTTTAACAGACACACCACTCCCACTTGTGATAATTGATAAAAGATTTGTGTTAATCACAAAAGTATTGGGGTTTGCATAAACCAGAATAGTAAGGTCTGAAGTGAAGCATTGACACTAGATAAAGGAAAACATATGATTAAATAATTCTGTTTTAACCATGTTATGTTATGTTATGTTTTCCAAATAAGTTGTATAGACTACTAGCTTGCAAAATGAGACTTCCCGATAGTCTTTCCTGTCTTTGTCTGATCAGTGCTGCTTATCTCAAGGACCAGACTTCCAGATTCCGCTGGTGATTATCTACAAAGACCAGATGGTTATCTGTGACTGACTATCACTGGAGATTTTGTGAATTTGGATGAGAATGTTTATTCAACCATCACTGCTTACCTGGCAAAATGATGACAGCAAAAAAACCAAAAATTATTGATTACAACAAGAAACCACAGTATAAGAAGAGGCTGCAGGCCGGGGTTCAGTGGAGCATGGTGTGGGTGGTGACCCCTCACGTTCCCCAGCGCTGCTTGATCCATCTATTTCAAATAAAGCAATCTAAATTTTGCTGAATATCGAGACTTTTGTCTCTCATTTATAACAATTTGGTGCCGAAACCCGGGACGTCCTTGGAGCCCTGAGAGGCACTGCGATTTCGGGGAGGCGCCCCACTGCTGTGGCCCCGGTTCGTCAGTGATTCTCGGGACCCATCGACGTCCCGCACCATATAGACTGAGCAAGGAAAATCTCCCCGGAAGACTGTGGCAATATCACCTGTAATTCTCGTGCACGAAGACCCAGACAGGAGCATCGGACTGTGAGTATCTGTCTGGTTTGGTGGGGATGACTGTGTGCTTGCTTGAATGAGACGTGGCCTTTGCTGCGAAGCGAGAGCGGAGTCCTTCTATCCGCGTTTCCAGCATCCCACGAGGGACCTGGCCAGTGACCGGACGAAGCGAGTCAGCACAAAGGGAGAGACTGATTTTCTTGTCCTAGTCCAGGTAGAGGCTAGGTCCTTCCCATCCTAGTCCAGGTAGAGGCTAGGGTTTTTTTCCATCCCAGCCCAGGCAGAGGTGGGACCTGGGTGGGGAGGAAAAGAAAAGCAGATTGCAAGATTGCAACACACCAGTCACGGAGGGAGAAGGGAAAAGCTGCTTTTCCCATTCCAGCCCAGGTAGAGGCGGGTTCCAGTCCATCCTGACCCAGGCAGAGGCAGGATCCAGGAGGAACACAACAGGGAGTACAAACACCTCAAGGCAGTCCCTTGAGGTAAAAATGGGACAAAAAAGAGAGTAAGGCTCTAAGTCCCAAGGGACCCACGAAGAGGTCCAAGTTCATTTGGTTGGCAAAGAGACTGAGGAAACAAAGATAAGACAAGTAGGTTTTCAGAAATATCACCAGGCAGCCCTCTGAGAGAAATATTAAGATGTTGGGACAGAAGGGAGTTACACAAAGGAAAAAGTAAAGAAAAAATAATTCATTATTGCATGGTGAAATGGACCAAGCAACTGTTACGTAGAGATAATCTGTACTGGCCCATGTTCGGATCATTTGAGGGGTGGATTTGTCGAGCACTAAACACATATGTAACTTGTAAAGAGCCATTTAACAAAGAGGAGTGTAACTGTGCTGCTCTATGGACAAAACAGTCCAAACCATCCTCAATATATACTTTAAAGGAAAAAGAGATGGAAATAAAAAGAGCTTACCTGGGAACCCCTTGATAATGTCCCATCTCTGTATAATACAAAAAATAGAGGAGACCCCTGTAACGCCTCCACTCCCTCTCCCTCTGATACTCCCATAGCTCAAAGGACTCGCTGGAGTCAAAGAAACACCGGGAGAGATAGTATCAGCAGGGAGGAGAGAGATAATGACACAAAGGCTCGACTCTACCCCCTCAGGGAAGTTCCATTAGCAGAAAAACAGGCTGGAATAATTGGGTTTGTGAATGTTCCCTTAAACACAGGGGAGGTAAGAAACTTAAAAAAGGAGAGGGGAAAATTATTAGAAGAACCTATAGGAGTGTCAGGGGCTGTATGTACTGGGGACCTTACTATCTAAAGAGCCCTTGATAAAATTAAGAATCGGTCCTCAGGGAGAGGAGGTGGAATTTTTAGTAAATACAGGAGTCAAAAATTCCACAATTAGACATCTACCAAAAGGGTGTAAACCTAGTAAAGAAACACCACTCATGGTAAAAACAAAAGGTGAACCATTTCAGATTCTTGTTATTAAAGAAAAATGTATAAATTGAGACCCAAAAGCAAAATTAGATTAAATGATCTGCTGTTACTGTCAGAGACAGAAAATAATTTATTGGGGAAGGATTGAATAATAGCATTGGATTTGAAAATTGAAGTAATCGACGCCCAAATATAAAAATATGAAGCTATTCTGATCACTTCCCCAGACTTAGAGGTAAAAGCAACAACTGCTCAAAGTCCTGCACAATTCCTATAAGGGGAACCAGGAGAAAATTTAGAACATGATTGTGTGGATATTACTCCTCAAGAAAAAGAAGTGATAAAGAAATCAAGGGCAGAACAGCATGAAAATAAATGAGTTTTACCAGATGGCAGGGAAATTTCATCCAAAACCTAGGCCAGACAAATTATTGAACAATTACATCAATGAACTCATTGGGGAACCAGAGTGCTAGCAGACCAATTTTAAAAATTTTTTTGGATGCATGGGCATTTTTGATATTGCAAATCAGAGCGTCCAGGGTTGTTTAACTTGTTAAAAATTAATAAAAAAGTATGCAGCAAGGTCCATCAGGAGGACTGAAAACTGTTTACAGACATTTTGAAAGAATATAAATAGATTTTTCAGAATTACCAAAAATAAGAAGGTGGGAATATTTACAAGTAAAAGTAGACCAATTAACCCACTGGGTAGAGGCATACCCTGCAGCTAGAGCCACATCACAAGTGGTAGCCAAAGTATCGATAGAACACATAATACAAAGGTATGGCCTAGTCCAAGTAAGAGACTCAGACCAGGAGATGCACTTTACATCAAAGGTGCTTAAGTTACTGACCTCGGCGCTGGGCATCAGTTGGGAGTATCATACACCCTGACACCCTCAGAGTTCTGGAAGGGTTGAAAAGATGAATCAAACTTTACAACAACAACTGTCAAAATTAATGATTGAGACTAAAATGCCATGGACAAAGTGCCTCCCACTTGCCCTGTCTAATATACAAATGATGCCAAATTCAAAAACAGAAATTTCACAATATGAAATATTTTATGGTATGCCTTACCCTAAAAGAGTACACCTTGATCTGACCATAGTTCAGGAGTCTTCCCTCCAGAATCACATAATAATGATCAACAAAAATTCGCAAGAATTAAGGGAGAAGGGAATTTTAGCTCAAATCGTCCCTCTAAGATTTGCCATACAAAAGATTAGGCCAGGACAACATGTGTTAATTAAAGTATGGAAAAAAGAAAGTCTGGATCCAAAATGGGAAGGCCCCTATTTGTTTCTGTTAACAACTGAAAAAGCTGTGGGGACAACTGGAAAGGGATGGACACATGTGAGTAGAGTCAAGGGTCCTGTAACCTCTCCTACTGCAGGTTGGACAGTGACATCTGAGCCTGGAGACCTCAAAGTCCAGAGGACTTGTTGTCAGTACCGGATCAATTTGTCTCGAAGGTCTCCCAGTCAGGACTGAAAGTCACCTGTCCCAAACCCGGGTGTGATTGCAACCCATTCATCAAAAAGAGGTGTCCATATTGTACTGAGTTGTGATAGTGTCATTCCTATGGTGGGTATCTCCCATTCGCATTATGTGTCCAATGTAGAAGACACAAACATAAGGAAACTGTTAAGGTGCTTAATACCCTATCAGCACAAGGAGAAATCGAAATTGATGATCATAACTGGTGGGAGTTATTTGAGAATGGAACGAGGAAAAAAGAAAGCCAAAGCGGAGATGTTGGCAAAAGAGTGCCGGAAAGGGTTGTGTGTACCGTGCTGTTGCTGCTGTACCTCGTACTGGAATGTTAAAGCTAAAAGTTGGGACAAAATTAAGAAACTTTTGGTGGCTACCAAGAGAGTAAGTGGGAGACCCCGGGACATACTCCCTGCTGCCGAGAAGATCAAACAAACCTCGGCTACTGGCAGCAGCCCCGTAGGCCTTGAGGGAGGCAGAGGGATGAAAATGGACATGGGAGTCATCCTATTGCTAATAATGATAAAAGAAAATAGTGCTGATGCTTGTTCCAAGTGTTACCAGACAATTACGTACGGGGATGCACGGTATCCACCCTTGTCTTCCATCCACATATCAATTTGGCCTGCTATAATAAACACAACTTAGAAACTTGCACTATTATGGGAAGAAGTTACTGGGTAGCCACCAATTTGGGAAAAGGAGGGTGGGCTCCATCAGCATACCAAAGCTGCCCAGTAGGAGAGACATACCTTGCTTCACAAAAGAAGGTATGTGGGGATATTCAGATCAGAGAGGAGTGCAAGATCACTACAAGGAGGAATTGATAAAAAATATAACTAAAGTGTTCAAAGGAACAAGGACAAACCATGGGGGAAATTTTAACTTGTATGAGAAAATAAAACAACAGCTCAGCGAAGGTGACTTACCCACCTTAGAAAAGAATTTATTGGTGAAATTAATGTGAGAAATCACTACTGAACTGAACTTAACTCACTGTTGGATCTGTGGAGGAATGCAGACGACTGAATAATGGCCATGGAGGGGGGAGGGATTGGGCCCAGAGCAGTTGTTACAGTGGAATCAAACAGAAATATCAACGGGAGTCAATAGACCTGACAGGTCGGTTCTAAGTCATGAGGTAATAGGAGAAGTATGTATAACACATCAGGGAACTAACTTTACCCAATATGTGGGGGACACCCCCTGTAAGACTATCCTGATTACAAATGCAAGCAATCAGTCTTGGTGGCCCAAAGCTCCAGAAGGATATTGGGGAAAGTTAAGTAAAGGTAATTGTATAAAGAACAATTTTACAGGACTATGGTATAATGAGACCCATATGAAGAAGTAAAAAGTGTAAGAATCTATTGGCAACAACCTGAATCAGTTAAACTAAGCTGGAAAGCCCCAGACAGAATATTTTGGATCTGTGAAAAAAGAGCTTATAATACCTTACCAAAAAGATGGAGAAGGACATATACTCTAGGGATTATGCAGCCTGCATTTTTTACATTACCAAAGGAAAAGGGTAATAGAGTGTTAGGAGTTCCATTGTATGAAACTTTGCCTCGAAACAAAAGGACTCCCACCATAGGGGGAACACAAATCTGGAAGGATGATGAATGGCTCTCAGAACGAATTATCGAATATTATGGACCAGCTACCTGGGCTCAAAATGGGAGCTGGGGCGATCGCACTCCAATTTATATGCTAAATAGAATTATCAGGCTACAAGCCGTAGTAGAAATTACTTCCAACCTGACAGCCCAAGCAATGGAACTGATAGCTAAACGATTTACTCAAACTGGAGCAGCAGTATATCAAAATCAACTAGCCCTGGACTATCTATTAGCTGAAGAAGGGGGAGTGTGTGGGAAGTTTAATAATTCTGAATGCTGCTTAGAAATTGATGGTAATGGTGAAGTAATTACTAAAATTGCAGAAGAAATAAAACAAATAGCCCATGTACCTGTACAAACCTGAAACTCTATGCTTCATGATAATTGGTGGAATAACCTGTTGGGCGGGAGCTTGGTGGAAGAAATTAGGGTTTATGTTAACATGTGCATTATTAGGACTACTGTTCATCCCTTGTCTTGTTCTCTGCTTCATTTGACTAATCCAGTCGGTGGTTCAAGGAATGCAAGTTGCTACAATACCAGTGAATCCTGAGTCGACAACAAAACTAATGGCTGTGAATAAATTAAAATCTAGTACAAGAAGTACTGACAAAATTTGAAGCCCAAACATGAATCAATGGGATAAAAAAAAAAGAAGTGGGGAAATTATGATAATTGATAAAGGATTAGTGTTAATCACAAAAGTATTGGGGTTTGTATGAACCAGAATAGTAAGGTCTGAAGTGAAGCATCAACACTAGATAAAGGAAAATATTTTATTAAATAATTCTGTTTTAAATCACCATGTTATATGTTATGTTATGTTATGTTATGTTATGTTATGTTATGTTATGTTATGTTATGTTATGTTACGTTACGTTATGTTATGTTTTCCAAATAAGTTGTACCTACTACCAGCTTGCAAAATCAGACTTCCCTATAGACTTTCCTGCCTTTGTCTGATCAGTGCTGCCTATCTCAAGGACCAGACTTCCAGAACTTCTCTGGTGGTTATCTACAAGGACCAGATGGCTATCTGTGACTGATTATCACCCAAAGGCTTTGTGAATTTGGATTAGAATGTTTATTAGACCACCACTACTTACCTGGCAAAATTATGACAGCAGAAAACCAAAAATTATTGATTACAACGAGAAACCACAGTATAAGAAGAGGCTGTGGGCTGGGGTTCAATGGAATGTGGAGTGGGCAGTGACCCCTTATGTTCCCCAGCACTGCTTGCTCTGTTTATATCAAATAAAGCAATCTAAATTTTGCTGAATATCGAGACTTTTGTTTCTCATTTATAACACACTGTACCTCGGACAGATTCAGTCACAGCCGACCACACTGCTAACAACCAAGTACCAGTCCTTGCTCAGGAATCCCTTTCCTGACTCAATTTTCTGATAAGCTATGGCAAGAAAACCTCGTCTCCCTCCTACCAGCTCTAGGACGCTTCAGAAAATCTGTTCAGATACTTGGGGACGCAGGGGATGGCTTGCATTTTGAAAATTGTCTTATGGGTGCTTTTGATTGTTTTTGTCATTTTGTGTTCATTCAGTTGCCTCAAACATTTAATTTTAGAATCCTTGAGAGAAACCTTCTTAACTAATAAAGAAAGGGAGAGTTGTGGAGACACTGAGAGGCATTCCCAGTTAGGCAGACACAAAAACCTTCTCTCACTGCAAATGCCAATGTACCCCTGTTCTGTTCCCTGGCTTGGTCCCCTCCCCTGCTCCTCAGTCTTCATTCTCACCCTGCTTCCCCGTTGGCACCTATGCCCTAACCCCACCTTTGTGCTGCCCCCACGTCCCCTGGTAATTGGTCTCTGATGCTCCCCCTGCCCCAAACACCCATAGACTTGAACCTGGACCCTCACCACGAGCTCTGCCTTTGCTTTGCCTCTGACCCTGGACTATCAAAGCACCAGGCTGAAATAAACATCTCTGTGGAACCCATACAAAGGCTCTTCCTGCCTCTTTACCTGCAGCCATTTTAACAGCTGCCCAGGATACAACACAAAACCATATTTCTTTTGAGAAACACGTGTGACAGGAGGTAATGGCTCCATTTTAGGACTGCATTTTCAGAGAAACTCAAGGTGACAAAGTTCAGACTCATGCTCTGACTGCACCTCACACTGAAAACTTTTTGATATAAAGCATGAGGAGAGCTGCCCCTCTGGCCCTCTCTCAAAAGTATTTATAAACAAGGGATGCAGCAGTTCCTTCTAGATCATGGCTGCTACTGCTGTGCTTTAAATGCCGGCACAGTCCCAGTCTGCCAATTTCATGCTCATTTAAAAGGACCTGGCAGCCACCAAGATTTGAATCATACCAGTCCAGAATAAATAAAAATTTGGAAAGTTTCAGAAAAAAAAACGAGGACAACAAAAACAACCAAACAAAAACAACAACAACAAAAACAAAACAAAACAAAACAAAATCTTCAACTTGAAATTTAATATTCTTTCATGTGGATTTTTCTTTCCCCCAGACTGGAGCTATTTTAAAATTCTATTTCCTTCGTGTTCTTTCCAAAGCAAAAACTCTCCTCCATACTTACAAGTTAAATTTGTTTTCTCTTTATTTGCACAGGCCACTAAACCATTCCTATGTTCCTTATGCTTCAAAAAGTTCAGCTTGCAGAAGAAACTATTATATCTGGGTTACATCAAATAATGTTCACTCTGGTTCACAGACAGCAATTTCCTTGCCAAGTTTTATATTTTTAATCCCTTGGTAAGTGGAAAGGAAAAATATCTGATTCTAAACTCGTCATAAAGGGAAGAAGGGAAATCCACCCTTGCAGGAGCAGGGAGGGAGAATAAAAATCTAATCTGTAGAATTTTGACCATATTTATGAACAGTACTGTTAAAAAAATAAAAGAATAAGGATGGTTGAAGTAAATTTCATCTCCTAATAAATACAATTAATTAAAATATTTACAAAAATATGGATGTTTTAAACATAATTGCCAGGTCTTTTTTAATAAGAAAACACTAAGGTAACTCACTCATATCTTAAAAAATATTTTGCTTCAAATATGATAGGTATTACATTTTCCCTACATGTTGTAAAATTTATTAACTAAACTTCTCTGGCTGAATCAGCATAAACCTGACGTACATGTATGTGGAACAATTTCCCTTAGGTGAAGGCATTCCAATACAAGTGTGGAAAAATGTGGAAAAGTGCTTAATGTGCACACTTGCACTTTATGACAGGAGGTAACTCTTGCCATGTCAGCCCCCTCACTGCTGATCTCTGCACACAATATCCTCACAGGCAGTCACAAAGGACACTTTCTGCATTTCCCTCCCAGGATTGCTCAAAATGAGAATAATGTGTTGAGTTTATATATAATATTTTACATTCTTTATATGTTTTTTTAATCCTTCTGAAAATATTTGTAAGAGTAACCCATAGGGCAATCTTGTTCTCAATAGTGACTTTATGACCATTTTTATGTACAAGTTAGGAAACAACTAACACTTCAATAAAATGATGCTTCATGGTTGCTTACTGTTATCAGAATCCGAGGTAATACATGCTGGTAGGGGTAATTGCTAGAGTGGCAAACTGCACCCCACCATCCCAGCATGCTGGTGAGTGCAAATATAGCAAAGCATAGCCAAAGGCAAAACCCGTTTCACTTAGCATTAACCAGCAGGGCAGGCTGGATGCTTGAGCTGCATACAAGCCAAAGACAAACCACCTATTCAGCTGCCTGGTTAGTTAGCTCCAGTGGGCTGTGAAAATTCAGGTTTAAATACTGGAGTACAGCACTCTAATGTATATGATTTCAAGAAGAGTTCATTTTTCCTAGCATTTCGTTTTCTTCTATGTTATTTCACTCCCTCGGGAAATCTCTCAAATATCCTTTGGTGTGACCAATTTGTCTACCAAAGCATTAGCAAGAAAACATCTTTGCAAGAAATGATATGCCAGAATATTTAGGACAATCCTTTCAAGATTTTCTTACATGGTACTTAGTAACAACAGTTAGACCAGCTATATTGAAAAAATGTCCAGATGCACAGGACTGCATTTCACACATATTCACATTGCTATGATCCTCCAAGCCTCCTGTATAAATATATTACCTCTTTGAAAAATCAGTAAACCCTTTTAACATGCTAAGTTGTACGAAAGAAAACACCATCAGCTTTTTAACAGAAAGGAAAATAAGCTCAGACAGTACTCAGGCAGCCAAATCCCTAACATTAAACCATGATTTGAAATCTTATTCCACATTCCCTGCACACACAATATATTATTTTCATTGCCACAATAGACTGCTAAAGCATACATTTAAACAAAAGATGAATTTTCCAGATTTCAAAGCTCTGTGTGAACCACTGAGACATAGGCATATGGCAGGATCCCTATGGGGTAAATGATTAAACCTTCACACTGAGGTGAATGCTATGCAAATTCAAGGTATCAGGGAAGTGTGGTGTAACTCGAGAAGGTCCTCAGGTGGTCTGAATTCCACATCATAACTCCTAATCATAAATCAAATACAATAAAATACTATGTGGATATTAGCTGTAGGTTCCACTTCAAGCAGCCCTTCCACTAAGCATGTCTTTTCCTTTATTCAACTAGTCTTAGCAAAATATATCCTTAATGAATATGAGAGCAAATTTTAAGGTTTTATCAGATCCTAATAAGAGAAAAGTTCTTCCAGAAGCCTGAAGCATTAGTATACAAAAATAAGGTGCAACAATGAGAGAAATAAAAGCATAAAAGGGGAGAAATAAGACAGCTGTTATGCAGTCAACTTGAGCAGTTTGCAAATTTTTATTAAAGTACCTTTACTAAGACACGTGAGTTAAGCCTGTTTAACCTGGTTATGGGTAATAAGTTTTGCATAGTATAATATTTCGTGTTTAGACACTCCTGTATCTTCTGCTTCTGTTATCTTTTACATACTGCATTGAGATGATTCACTCCATAAGAAATGCCTTTTTTTTTCTCTCCTGAAGAGATCTAAAGCAGAGATATTCTTGTAGATTTTGTTTTATACCAAATTTATATGGAATTATCCTTATGTATGAACTCAAATGAAATATTCTAACCTAGTTTATTCACATTTGTAGAGCAGGATGCAGGGGCTGTTTACAGAAAAGAAGGCAACAGCAGCCCTATACACAGTGCTTACATGGCAAAATTGAGAGGTCCTCATGCCCAGTGTGCTTCAGTAATCACTGTATTTCAACATGAAAAAATAATCAAAACAAAACAAAACCCAAACCTTTCTCCAGCTCCAAGACAACATTTACACTACCTGACAACCATTTAAGTTTCCTGGAGTTGGACCATGCTTTGCTTTGCCCACAATGCATGCCACAAGATTAGGAAACAAAGCTCTTTGCTTCTACTGGGAGTCTCCTAATAACCAGTACAGTTATTGTTTAGCTTGCCTCACAAGCTATGGCTCCTGTATGAGAAGAAAAAGAATGATGCTGATATGGGCTGACAGAGGCTGGAAAGGTTGACTGGAAAGACATTTTGGGATGCATGTGTAGAGGGCAGGGGAGGCCTTGCCATGGTGAGGCGGTGAAATGCCCCACAGCCCCCAGCCCTGGAGCCCCTACCCCAGGCTGGCCACGCTCCACTCTGCCCCAAGCCACCAAGAGAACAGGAGTCCCACTGGGGACAAAGGCCAAGGGTGTTTAAGAGTGAGCAAGAGGCAAAGCATTTGTCTTCACCCTACCTTCATCTTAGCGTTTCTATCTGAATACCACTATATGTGTACTTTTCTGTATCTGTGCTGTCTTTCCCTCTTTCTTCTAATTCCCTCTTCTTGGAGCTCTTTGAGTAATATAACATCAAATGAGTTTAATATTAGCTAAGTCAAATAGGCCAAGTTAATGTTCTGAGAAGTGTTTTGTATTGATTGGATGTTGTTCTAAATCTCTTACCAAAACTTTCCAACTTTCAAAAGTTTGTCAGTAAAGTTGTTTTGACCTCTTGAGAATATCTGGTTGGTATTTCTCCCATGTGTTCTACCCAGAGTTGCAAGAAATATTGTAACTCCTTTCAAAAGTCTCATCGAGTGAGTGGATTGTCTCCTTCCTCTGACATCCTTTCAGAGTTGCCTAAATCCATGTGTTAGCATGGATAATGCCTGTGGCTTAGCTCTGAGCATACACAAACTATCTATCTGCTCATCTAACTGCCCCTGTTCAGCAGTAAGAGTAAAACCTGTCTGCCAATCATTCAAGAGTGGTGGTCAGATTTAAATCTAGTCGAATTTATTTTATTTCATAATTTCCCACTGAAATAAAATACTATTGAGTACGAGATTAATGTGGGTGTGGGACCATTAAACAGTTCTGTGTTGCTTCAAATGCAAGGACATAATTTTCAGAAAGTGTCAATATGTTGGATGTTTTCTGTTCCAAAAAAATCCTGAGCCCTGTAGCTATAATAACGATGTTTCATAATGAAATTCACATAAATTGCTTTAGTAAGGCACTGCTTGTTTCTTTCATCTTTGAAAAAATTAACTACACTTACGTTGAATGCTGTTTTTTATTAATTTAGATGTCCTGACATCTAAACATTCCAGGAATATTTTCTTTTTTTGTTTACACCACAGAAAAAGTCAAAAGCATCCAAAAGGAAGAAAGAAAAAAATAAATCAGTTCTGACAGTAATCCCCTATTGTGTTGGTAACATCTTTGAAAAGAAGGATTTTATTACTTCTGTTTCTCTTCAGGTTTTTATCAAATTTTTATTCAGGTTTTGGAAGTTTATATGCTAAAATTGGCTAGTAGTACCTTGACTCATAGAAAATTATGGGTTTTTTTCCCCTCTTATATTTACAGGAAATCTGTAATCAGAATCATAAACTGTATCTCACTAATGTAAATTTACCTTCCAGTGGTTTTAATTTTAACTTTTCCAACAAAAGCAGCTGTTCAAATCCAAAACCCATCTTCTCAGAAGTAGTTTCTTTTATAAACACTATAAAATATTAAATCTTGAAGATAATATCTAAGCAATTGAAAAGCATTGTAGCAAATATACTGCTTTTTTTTACCCTAATTTTGATAATTTCTCTCGGAGATGTATATTTGCAAGTATTAATTAAAAATCTGATTATTTTTATGTGATTAGGAATACCTAAATGGTGAAAATACTCAGTGCTCCTCTTTCATGTTGCAGTTAAGTGTAATTTTTTGACATCAATTAATAACGCTTTTGGAAATTTATAAGCACACTCTTTAAAGAACTGAGTTTTGCATCCAAGTATTTTCAAAAGGGAAATGAAAATTACTTCTTGAATTACTGTTAATTTTTAAATTAACAGCCTTGAAATAATTAAATACTTATTCCAACTTTATATATTTAGAATGTTAAGCTCAGGAAACAGGTTATTTAAAAAATAAAATTGTAAAGATGGTAAAATTTAAGCATTCAAGGTAAAGTAATGTTATTTTCTCAACAAAAAAAGGAGAGTACAAATATACTGACTATACATTTAAGTAACCCTTTACCAATTTCCAAAGTACATCAATAAATAATTAACCAGCAGGAAGTTAAATTCCTGATAGGGGGTAAAAATGCTTCCCTTCTGTGTGGATATAGAGGTTGCCAATCTTTCTCCTTCTTCTCCTACAAATTTGTAGGGAACGTCTTTTTTGTCATAGCCTTCAGTTCATTTGTATCCTTAAAAAAGTAGTTCTTATCACAAAAGTCTAGTTAGAAGAATAAAATTTCTCTTGGTCAACTTTCTGATGGGTCTACACATGAAATAGGACCTGCTGATCACATAGGAATGGATATATGTACATATTTCAGGGAGATCCAGCCTTTCATAGGCAGTCCCAGAGAAAATGTATCGACAGCAGTTCTTGTTTATTGATTTTGTTCTCTCATGCTTTCAATTTTCCTGTTCTTTAGTATTTAAAATAGTCAAAATTAATTTTTGGGACATTCTTGTTGGTCATCTCACTGGTTGAAGGAGGATAGACAGAATTTAGGTAACTAAAATAGCAAGAATTATATCCTTGTCTTGGTTTGAAAAGACAGGTATGGTTTAAGGAAAGGCAAAAGCCCCTTTTCTGCAATGCAGAATACACCTCCCCCCCTTTTAATTATTTTAGGTCCAAATCAGACGCTTTCAGGCAGGAGATATGGGGATGTGAATAACAGTTCTTTACTGGTATTTAACAAGGCAGAAAACAACAACAGCTATGAAAATTGGCAACAGAACAGAACAGTCTAGCTCCGCTCCAGTCCCCTTTGGCCTCAGGCCGTCTCCCTGCGCTCAGTTACCGGTGCTGTGGGGGCAGGGCGGGTCCCGCACAGTTGCAGAGGGCTGGAGTGATGGCGGCGGAGGCCCAGAGGTGAGCGGGGGTGAGAAGGTGACTCCCCCCCCTCACGGTGTCGGTCGTGGTGCTCCGCAGAGTGTCCGGAGATAGTAGGGTGAGATGGGAGAGTGGCAGGGCGATGTCCCAGGCAGGGAGCGTGGATCTCAGCACGGAGATGTCAGGGGAGATGCCAGAGCGGAGCACGGGGGTGTCCTCTCCGTCCATGAGCCCAGCGAGAGAGAGTCCCCTCCCCAGCCCCCTCTCCCACCTTTCCTTTTCCGGTTCCCCCCCCTCCTCCTCCTCCTCCACCCACCTCCCTGCGAGAGAACATTATCTATGGTTTAAGGTGTAGCCACAACTACTTAACATAACAATGGGAGGAATTCACAGCAAGAAAAGGGGAGCAATCCAACCCCTAACAATCCTTGGAATAGCTTCAAATAGAGACCTCTGAGTATGCAATCCAATGCAATAAAGCAGTTACTTAACAGGAATAAAAATGTTCAGTCATTGTATACAATACATCTCCAAAGAAGCAGGAATGGGCAGGTAAAGTCTTCATTAGTGGTTTGGTTGCTTTTTTTTTTGTTCATTTATTTCTTTGTTTTAGTTCTTGTTTTTCTTAATAAGGTCAGGAATTCCTTCTTTTAGGCATGATCTAACTTTACAAAGGGGAGCATTGCTATAATTTGGAAGGGAATAAGCTGAAGTTACAGACTGAAAGTATGAAAGTGAAAGGAGGAGAAATGTAATGGATGTGAGAAAGGAAAGAAGATTTTGAATTTTTGTGACACTGTATGTCCTACCTAGCACAAACATTTCAAGACAAGTGATTTGTCCTAATAAACAACTTTAGTAGTAGAAAAGTTAGGCAGTAGAATATTGTCATCCCAGGAACTTCATTGTGATAATTTCAAGGTCAGAGCAATATACTGCACAGTTGCCAAACTGGACACAAATTTAGGGGTGGGAAACCAGATTATATCAGTGGTGTATTATTGTCAGAATTGCACAGAGAAAATGCTAAAAGATTGTACAACGCTGTCATTCACTTAATCTCCCTGAGAAATGACTTAGGGGGAAAACCCAGAGTGTTTAGTTTAATCTTGACTTCTCCTATAGTGTATTCATATTGAATCTCTCTTGATTTAATTTTCTATTTCATCAACATAGATTCAAGATAGTACATATATTAATCAGCACTTTGCAGCTCAGCAACAAATGCCAAGCAGATGCACTTTTCAAAATATTAATCTGAGTATTTCATCTGGGGTGATGCCCTTTTGTTTTATTCATCATTCTTTGCAGAGTGATTATCTTTAATTTATTATTTTTCAGCTTATAAGTAACTGTGTTTTTTCTGATGCTACATTGTGAAGAAGGTTGAGGATAAATGCTAATTTCCTTGCAGTTATAAAACTGCCTTTTTTTTTTCCTCACATCCTTACAAAAAGATGGAGGGCAAAAACACACCATACCTTTGGAAAGAGCATTGTGAATCAAATTATCAGTTTTTGGGGCGAGGGGGGAAGGGAAGAACAAGTTGTGGTAGTGGGTGGTATTTACCTTTATTTTTTTAAAAGAACAACCAACATGCTGATTTCAAGAATAAAATAGTATTTTAAATATGCCTGCACTGCCCTTACTTCAGTTGTCAAATCTACACCACAGCCTCCTCCCTCCCTCTCTCCCTTTGTTGCAGAGAAGATTATGCTCCATGGGCTGGTGTTACAGCCTGCCCCTGAAAGTGGGGTAGCTGAGGTTCTTGCTAAAACACCCCTCAGAGCAGATTAGAATGAAGTGACACTGAATGAATGGAATGCGAGTATGTGTGTGCATATAACGTATATTTTAAAACAATTTGATTGCAATGGAAAGGAGCATATAGCCATTTTGGTTATTACTGAAAGTAATAGGACAATATAAAAGTATGAAAATATCACTTGGGAAAATGTATGCAGAAAAGAAAAAAAACAAAAGAGAAAGAAAGGTTAAAGGTAGATAGTGGAAAGGAAAATACTGGAGAAGAAAGATATCACCACCCATGGATCCAGATACAAGACTTGATTGTTGCAATTTAGCTATCTGCTGGTTGAAGTGATGGACACTGTCTTGATCTGTCATGATAGGGGAAGCCCATGGAACAATGAGTTTGATGCCTTGGAGTGGCTACCTAGAACATAGGGCAGACAGAATTAAGAGAATAAGGCGAGTATTTATTAAAGACCTTCAATAGATACACCTTGGGCAGTCAAAAGCCTCCCAGAGACTACGCCCAAGATGGACGATGGTCACGAGTTTTTCACAGATATAAATGTGGTCCATTTACATGTCAGGTGTTAATCCTCCAATTACAGCTTCAGGTAATGGAGTCATATTTCTCTAGTTTCCTCCCCCCAATTCACTTTTGTTTATACTTTGAGGATGTAGGATATCTATGGATTACAGGCCCTGAGGGATTGTTTTGTCTAACCAAAATGTGAAGACAGTTAATTACACTTTATATGGAGTTTAGAGCTATGCACTAATGCAGTATAGGATTTGAAAAATATAAAAGCTAAAATCTTAAGGCATCAAGTTTAATATGTTAATATGTGTTCAGGTTCAGGTGGGAATGCCCAAGCACCTCCCCTGGAGAGTAGTTTCAACACTGTGCATCATGCACAGTCTTCTGATGGAACCCCACAGAAATGAGTCTGGGGGTGCTTTGATGGTCACTGGTGGCCACAGATGCCACCTGTCCCATAATTTGGGTGATCTTGGTTGACTGGTGATATGTGTATGAGCACTTGCTTCCTTTCCCAGCTTGCTACAGTGGCAATCTTTGTCTGGATGCATTAACCAGGATGGGCCAACCAGATCTCACCTCCACCAGGCCTGGAATTAGCACCTTCCTGTCACAAATTCCTCCCTTCTGTGCTTCTCTCAAGTTCCTGCTGTGGTGGCTTTCCTTATGGCACGTTCCTTCTGTGGCTTTGACAGTGTTTGAGACAGGCAACTGTACCCTTGAAGTCCTTAGAGATGAGGCTGCAGAGTGTCTTATGTGGGTATAATAAAGCACTAGACTCAGTTTCTGAAGTCAAATTAAGTTGCAGAATTTTTAACAATAGTATGCACATTACTGTGTGCTGTTGTGTCTTCACTTTCTTCTTAAGAGGAAGAGGTAGACACTGTAGAGAGGATGAATAAGCCACAGAGAAAACATATCAGATCTCTAGCCAGGCCACACAGGAAATTATAAAAAACATTTTTTGTATGATGAGCTCACATCATTTTCCAAACTTTTTAAGATTCTCAACTCTTCCAAATGTGGGAAAGCAATAACAGAAAAATGTATCACAACTTCACCAGAAGTAAACAAAAGATTTTTCCCCCCTTTCTTCCCTAACAGCTAAAATACATTAATGTTATTTACAACACTGCTCCTGTTAAGAAACTTACTCTTATATATTCTTTCTAACTTATCAAGCTCCTGTGTAAATAATGGTCCTGCTGGCCTTTCTGTAGCAGTGTCTTTTGAATGTTGGAAGCAATCTGGAAAGAGCAGGAAAAGCTGTAAGCTGAGGGAAAAGTCTCAATTACAAGGCATACTTACTTTGGCAAGTGTCAATGCAATGAACATATGGTAAACATGGACCTGGCCAAGCTAACCACAACTTGCTTTGTCAGATAATGCTATGGTAGGAATCATTTGTTTTGGGGGAACCCTTTCAAGACTCAGTAATTTGCGGTTTATCTGAAGCTCAACATGTAGAAAAATTAAGACTTTATACGTAAGTAGAAAGTTTTTTTAACAGGAACCTGTAATTTTTTTCAAGATTGGAAACTGTGGGAAATGTGTATTTTGTATTTCCATTTTCAGGGGCTATTATCTTTTTCTGAAGGAAAAAAGGTTGATGATTCCATATAGATTTATAATGTATTTAAAAAAATTATTTACTTATGACAATGATTACCTTGGTCCTTCAGAGTTTAGATAAATGCCAAGAAGTACTCGATGGGACTTGGCATTGAGCAGCAGGTGGACAATCATTTGGGATATGAGCAGTTAATGGAAAAGTGTCAAGGAAGTAAATACCAATTGCTAATTTTGACTTTCTTCTACAGAAAGCATATTCTTATTTTGGATAGAACTAGAAAAATCAGTACAACAAATTATTAGAGCATGGAGAAACCTAAATGAGCTTTACAACCTATGACTATAGTGTCATGTGGTGGAATGGGCTTGAATATAAGAAACAGCACAGTGTCTGGGCTAGGTTATCCCTCTCAGACAGTTCAGAAGTTGTAATCTCAGTGGTTTGGGCATCAAAAACTCAATAGATGCTTTCTGGAAAGGCTGGCAGAGATCTTTCAGTTCCTGGGAGCCCCTGGGAACTTTGCACAAGCCAAGAAGAAAGTAACTCAAGATCATAGCATCACTGTTCAAGATGAAAAAGACCTTCAGTATCATAAAGTCTAATCATTAATCCATTAATGAAGTGTTGCCAAGTGCACTACTAAACCATGTCCATAAGACCCATATTTACACATTTTTCAAATACCTCCAGGGATGCTAAATTCAAGATCACGGTTTTCTGCCCATTTTAAATGAATCAGCCTGGCAGAAATCTTCATCTGAATATGAAAAATATATGCAGTTTCATTTTGTCATTTCCTCTACAGTTAGTAGAAGAACAAATCGGTATTTTGTTGAATTAGGATTATCTTTTAGAGAATTTTGTTTCATTCATTAGAATATTTAGGGCTATTTAGGCTGAGCAACTAGTGTATTGGTATTTCTTGAAAGAGACAAGAAATGAATGGACATCTACTGCAATAAAGACATGACTTAATGAAGATTATTTGGGACACAATGGAAAGCTTTAATTTTTATCAAGCTTATTGTACGCTGTTTTTATTCATTTAGGAATTTGTCATATAACTTCAGCCTAAATATTCTAATAGCATTCCACACTATAATTTATCTTCTCAGGAAGAGGTTTCATGGTAGCACCCTAGTATTATATCTATGTTTAGAATAGAAGACGTGCCGATATTAAAGCTAAGCCATGAAGAAATTAGTATTACACACTTGAAATATAATTAATTTTATATGTAGAAGTAAACACGCTTCATTCTTTCTTGTAATACTGGTACCAAGGCCCCCAAACAAGCAAAAGACTGTGTACAGGTGATCCACAAGCATCACCATATCCCCCCCTGGCACGGGACACCCCTTCCATCAGGCTGGAGTGTTCCCAGGTGACAACACAGTACTATAGAGCTACAATGCAACTTCTGTGAGGTACCACTGGAATACGTAAGAGAAAATACCTATCTCCCCTATTCCATTCCTCACAGACATTTAGTAACCAATTACATTAGGCTTTCTAATCTGAACTAATATTAATGGCAATTTTGCCATTAATGACAAGAGGGTGAATTTCCAAGAGAAAGGGGATGTCACCACCTAGACTAGAAAAAGAGACAGCTGTAATTTTGCTCTGTGTCTCTCTGTCCCTAATCGGTTGTTTGCCCTACAGAAAGGCTCTCATAATGAAACCTTATGGGACCTATTTTGAAATACAATATTAATTACTACAATTTTATATCATGGTGAGTGTACCAATTCAAATAAAACAACACCTAACTTCTCTAAGAAATGTTTACCATCTGCTACAATATTGCTACAACCTATGTACTCTTTTGATTTACTCTAAACATTATTTCCATGCTTTTTATAAGATACAGATGTTAAATTGATGGTTCAGAGTGTTTCAAACCAAGTCTCCATTCCCCAGCAATTATTAAAATATTTGAATGCTATTTGATACCACATTTAAATGTCCTGAAACCTCACGAGTTGGGAAAGTTTGTTGATTTTTATTATCTCTAAATTTTTCCTTCTCTACCTCCTTTCAAAACTCATGAACATACTTTGTAAAGTTGCTGTTTATCCTAGATTCATCCCTCACCATTTCTTTTGAGGTTTTTGTTTGTTTGTTTGCTTGCTTGTTTGTTTTTGGGTTTTTGTTGGTTTTTTGGTTTTGTTTTTTTTAGTTTTTTCTTCAGAAAAATGCAGGAGATGCTGCTAAACAGAAGTCTTTCTACAGTGGTGTACTTATTTTTTTGTGATGAACAAGATGTCTCCACTTTTAATTAAACCACCACTGTTCAACTATGTTTACTATTTAAGTTGTGTGAATTTAGCACAGTGCTCTTTAGGAGCAGCTTAAGTCAGCTTAAGAAGTGAATATTGTTCATTTGAGATGCTGCTGTCCCAAGTGAGATGGGGCAA
The DNA here is from genome assembly GCA_037013685.1 of Acridotheres tristis. Lineage (NCBI taxonomy): Eukaryota > Metazoa > Chordata > Aves > Passeriformes > Sturnidae > Acridotheres > Acridotheres tristis. The sequence goes on from CM072890.1 coordinate 13,367,509, forward strand.
TGCTTCTTGCTTCCAAGATGCATGTGGCTTTGGACACCCTAGTGTTTTCCAGGGAAAAGCCAGCAAAACCACTTTTGAAACGAGCTCAGGGGCTTGGAGGCAATTAATAGCACAAACTCCAATTGTGTCTCATAGGCTCAGTTATTATTACTGTTGAGGAGGGAGGAAAAGAGGATTTCAATTTTTGCTTCAAATTTAGTAAAACTTGGACCAGAAAGATGAATGAGTGATATGGCTGTAAAATACATCTACTGGATAAAATTATCTCCTGACTGATCTGTTTTGATAGCTCCAGTTTTATAAATATGCTAGGAACCTTCTTTATAAATGTTGTATTGCTTTTAAGCCAGGACAGCATTTGTGTTGGTTTTGCTTGGCCTTGTTTTTTGATGGCAGGGGGACCACAGAGATGGCTTCTGAGAAGCAGCTGGAAGTTTCCACCTGCAGAACCAATTTCTGATGGCTCTGAAGATGGACATGCTGCTGGCCAAGACTGGGCCAAATAGGGATGATGGTAACATCTCTGCGATAACATATTGTCTCGGTTTGAAAGCCAGGTATGGTCTAAGGAAAGGCAAGAGCCCCTTTTTCTGCAATGCAGAGTGCAACCCCCCTCCCTTTTAATTATTTTAGGTCCAATTCAGACGCCTTCAGGCAGGAGATATGGGGATAAGAATAACAGTTCTTTACTGGTATCTAACAAGGCAGAAAACAACAACAGCTATGAAAATTGGCAACAGAACAGAACAGTCTAGCTCCGCTCCAGTCCCCTTTGGCCGCAGGCCATGTCCCTGTGCTCGGTTACCGGTGCTGTGGGGGCAGGGCAGGTCCCGTGCAGTTGAAGAGGGGCTGGAGTGATGGCGGCGGAGGCCCAGAGGTGAGCGGGGATGGGAAGGTGACTCCCCCTCACGGTGTCGGTCTTGGTGCTCCGCAGAGTGTCCGGAGATAGTAGGGTGAGATGGGAGAGCAGCAGAGCGATGTCCAAAGGCAGGGAGCGTGGATCTCAGTGCTGGGATGGCAGGGGGAGATGCCAGAGCGGAGCACAGGCGGTCTTCCCACTCCACGAGCCAAGCGAGAGCGAGACCCCGCTCCAGATCCCTCTCCCACCTTTCCTTTTCCGGTTCCCCCCCTCTCCCCCTCCACCCACCCCCCTGCGAGAGAACATTATCTGTCGTTTCAAGGTGTAGCCACAATTAGTTAGCATAACAATGGGAGGAATTCCACAGAAAGAAAAGGGGAACAATCCAACCCCCAACACATATTTAAGAAGAAACCAAAATAAAGGTAGGGACACAGTTTTAATTCCAGACAGAGAAGAGGAGAAGGCAAGAACATGTGAGGGAAAACAACCTGGAGACACCAAGGTCAGTGGAGGAGGAGAGGAGGTGTTCCAGGCACCAGAGCCGAAATTCCTCTGCAGGCTGTGCTGAAGCAGCTGTGCCCCTGCAGCCCCTGGGGATCCACAGGGGATTGAGAGATCCACCCCCAGCCCGTGGGGATCCATGGGGATTGAGAGATCCACCCCCAGCCCGTGGGGATCCAGGGGGATGCAGAGATCCACCCACAGCCCATGGGGATCCACAGGGGATTGAGAGATCCACCCCCAGCCCGTGGGGATCCATGGGGATGCAGAGATCCACCCACAGCCAGTGGGGATCCACAGGGGATTGAGAGATCCACCCCCAGCCCGTGGGGATCCATGGGGATGCAGAGATCCACCCCCAGCCCGTGGGGATCCAGGGGGATGCAGAGATCCACCCACAGCCCGTGGGGAAGGTGCCCATGCCGGAGCAGGTGGATCCCTGGAGGAGGCTGTGATCCAGTGGGAGACCCGGTGGAGAGAGGGGTCCCTGCTTCCAGGCTGGAGCAGCCTGTCCTTGGAGGGCTGCACCCCGTGGAAGAACGACCCACACCGCAGCAGTTTTGGGAGGACTCTTTGCCTGTGGGAGGAATTCGTGTCACAGCAGTTTTGGGAGGACTGCTGCTCATGAGATTGGAGCTACGCTGGTGAGGTTCGTGGAGAAATGTTTCTCCTGGGAGAGACCTCACAGTCTCACAGGGGAACAACTTCTCTCCCTGAGCCAAGCAAAAGAAAACCTTGGGTGATGAACTGACCAAAACCTCACTCCCTGCCCTGTGCTGTCAGTGGTCAGGAGGGAGGGTTGGGGAAAAAGATGTTTTTAAGGGCTTGTTTCACTTCTCATTATCCTACTCTGATTTTTAGTAATAAATTCATTTTGTATCTCTAAGCTGAGCCTGTTTTGCCCTTGGAGTGTTTTCTTCAGGTCCTTAACTCATGAAACCTTAGTTAAATTTTCTCTCCTCTGCCCTGCTGTTGCAGAGGAGGGTGAGGGTGAGTGAGCAGCACTCATGCGTACCTGATGTTTGGCCAGTGTCAAACCATGACAGCTTCTCATCTGCAATACTAATTTCGATTAAATAAATCTGTGCTGCAAGGACTCAGATGACATTTCCAATCCCTCTTGAGAGAACAGAGTGCTTTGCTTCATCTCCTCCTCTTTAAGAAAATAGAGACTTCTCCCAGGCTTCATTAATGTGACAGTCATAAAGAGAGGCTGTTCAACCACCTTTTGAATGAACAAGAATTGAAGTTTACTACAAAAAAGAAGTTTAAATTTGTACACAAGGAAAATTAAATAATCAAATAATCTCTTTAGTCATCCTCGTCTATGAAGTCTGATCTTCAACCCTTCTGTAAGTGCCTAGTAACAAGCAGAAACCCAAATTTCCCTCCCACCAAAAGACATCAATGCATCTCCATCAAACTAATTGAGATTTGCTTATCTGCTACAGAAGGAGAATCAATGCCCTAGTGTGCATAAAGAGATTCTACTTCCAGCTCCCATCCATGAGACTCAGGCAGATTAAGAATAGTAACAAACGTAGGTGGAATACTGAAAAAGTGATCAGCTTCTAAATCTAAGGAGCATACTTATTTCTATGTCAACACACGCACTCTAAGGTTCCACGTAATTAAAAAAACAGGTTATATGATCCCCACACTAAGATCACCCAGCTCTGTGTCAGTACTTTTTCCTGTTTCTTTTGATTTTGTTTTGTTTTCTGGATGAGGAGTGAGGTAATGTGAGAGAAAAAAAAATCATTCTGTAGTATCCTCTAAGTTAACATTAACTTCATTTTTTTAAATCCCCACTGTTCCCAATTTACTGTTTTTCTTCCTACCTGATTTATTTTCCAGACGGAGAACTGTACTAGGCAGACAATTTTTCAGCATGTTGTCTTATTTCCTGCTGGGTTATTTTTTTCTGTCAGAGGAGCTATTAGAGAAGCGAATAGAAAAAAATGGATTTATGTTACTGTAGCTGAAAAAGACACATATAGCCACACATGAATATTTTTTTTCAAAAGCTTTCACTGACGATTTCACAGGCAAGAATATGCTTTACAATTACATCAACAACAGGCATTACCTGGAGCAAAGTATTGCAAAGTACCTCTACTTTCTCCTGCTGTCCTCCACTCCCTCACCCCCATTTTGCAACTGCCTGGCAGGACATCTTACACACACATATACATACTTCACACCTTTATTTATTTATAATGACTTTGACAGCATCATCTGTAATCTCAGTTTTAAAGCAGCAGCAGTGATGTAAAATAAGCCCAGTGAAAGACATAGAAAATAGTTTCAAAAGTGTAGGTCATACCCATTCATTTTTTCAGTGAAATTGCTCTAAAACTTAGTAACCTTCCAAAATTAAAAACAAAACTACATAGATCAAGACTCAGTAATGTCTAAATTCTTTAAGCACCTGATAAGCCTTCTATTTTTCACCATACCTTATCTTGTTTTTGTTGTACTTCTCAGATATCTGCTCTTGTCTTGATCTACCTTCTTTTTTTGCCTTACAAATGGCTTCACACAGGTTATTTATATTCACAGAAATTACATATGTACAGTCTCACATGGAAATGCTTTTGGCCAGAGAAGTTGTGGATACCCTATCCCTTTAAGTGTTCAAGGCCAGGCTGGATGGGACCTTGAGAATCTTCGTGCAATGGAAGGCGTCTGCCCTTGGCAGGTGATCTTTTCTTGGATCCTTCCAATTGAAACAATTCTGTGATTCTAAGATTTTGCTTGAATAGAACTGTACAGTTATAGTCAGGAGTGAAGCCTTTCTTCGTCACTCCTGAAGTGAGAAATAACCCTACTCCTTTTTTCCCAGAGAATTTACAACTTTTATGAAGGCAAAGAAAAGAGTGGAGACAAGCAGGAGGAGCAGGAGATACAATAAAGAAGTAGGACAATAAAGACAATGTCATAAGATGTAGAACTGTAACGGTGTGGTGCTTTTGCACCACTTAATTAGTGACTTGTCTGAAGTCTCTTCTGTCTTCACTCAGAGCCAGGATTAAAAAAACACACAAAGGAAATGGATCTTCTCATGTTCGAGTTTGGTTGTTTATTAAATCTTACCAAAGTACAGAAAGTTCAGGAACACTTCTATCCACCAGCAAGAAGCGAGCAAAATGGAGCAAGATCCAGCTGCTAAAGGTCTCTTAAAGCTAAACAGTCCAATAGAGAAATAACATCTATATTATTTATACTTTTAACCCAAAAACCAAATTCCCACAACCCGCAGTGCAGCACTAACTGTCCAACCAGAAACTACTGCCTGAAACCATGAAGAAGGAAGATGAACACTGCAAGAGACACCACCCAAAATCCTCCCTCTTGTCCCATACCTATTACTGTACTATAAAAACCTCAAATTCCAAACCCTTCACCATGTGAAATCACACACTTCTATTTAACTATACACCCGTGATTTTAACCCCATCATTTAAATTGGGAAGCCTTCTCCACGACCTCAGGTCAAAAGCAGTGTTCTCCAGGGGTCACTGCCAGAAAGCACAGAAGGCTCAAAAAAGCCGAATTTCTGGGATCCAACATAGAACCTTCTTCATTTGCCCCAAGGACTTTCATCAGGGTTTTATTTTTTTCATTAATACGAGATTTAGTGCCAGGAAAAAAAAAAAAGGGGGGGTTTCATCTAGTGAAAAATTTAACTTACCACATTAGTCTATGAAAAATACCAAGAATTAATATATATATTGATGTATTTTAGCTGCAAAATCTGCTTCAAAGCATAGTGTTATCACTGTCAACTTGCTCTTATGGGTAATGTCACTCGTTTTTTGGCTATTAATTTAGCAAAAAAAATGAGAGGAATTCCCAATTTCTAAGTTACCTATATATAGAAGACCATGTAATTAATTAAAATAACATTGTTTATGGATCAAAACAATGCTTCATGACAGGTACTGGGGCACTGAGTAGAATTACACACCTACCCATACAATTAAAAGTAATTGCATTGCTTTCCAAATGTTTCCTACTGATTTACATAGGATTTCAATGAAAACAGAATTTGAACTACAACTGTGAGGAATTTATGAGGTTAGGTGATGTTTTACATGAAGAGGTTTATGAGATTAGGCAGCAGTATCTAATTTTGAATTTTCTTGATGATAACATATTCCCAGTTTTTTAAAATTGTGATGCTATAGAAAATTAATATATGCAATTTTTATTTCCTCTGAACGTTATCTAAGGTTGTCTTTGGAAATAATTTTTCTTTGATTTCACATCATCACATGCTAAATGCAGAGAGCTGATTCCCTAGAAGGAAAGCAATCTCTTGGCATATTCTGATGTCCAACAGAGTGCATGAAGAGGTAAAATGTGGAGCATCACCTGCTCTCTTCCAGAAAACTCTCTACAGAGCAGCAACAACCACGTAAAATCTTTCACTAAGCATCACAAGCATGTTTTACTTGACATTATCTTAGGATTTACTTTAATATTCAAGCATTAATTACTATTATATGGTATAATTATATCATAATTATTAATTATAATTTAGTGTTAGGACAGATTTGTTCATTCCATTCTTGGAAAAAATCCAAGCCCCATTTTTTCAGCTTTCTTTGTGCAGAACTGTCCTACTGAGATAATTGCCACACCTGTATAAGCAAGATTAGGGAATTGAAAACATGGAGAGTAAGAATTATATAGGATTTCTGGCATGGGAGTAAGTATAATTATGCTAACTTTTATATAATACACTTTTTTATTTTACAAAATTGTATAATGCCCTTATTTATTTATTTTATTATTAATGATCAATAATAAAATGTATTATAATTTAATATATAATAATGTATAATACCAGAATTTAATATAGAACAATATACAACCATGTAAACAAAAATATAATATAAAAATAATTTGAAAAAAATAAATATGCACTATACATCAGTATAGTAGATTGTTGAAGACTGCCCATGTCTTCATCAATATAAATGTAGATTAAACTCTGTACTACAAATTTCACTCATAGTTCCAAAGAGAAAAAACTGACTGCTTCCAAACCACTCATTTTCAAAAAAGTATTACTCCAAGCGTTAGACACAGTTGTATTCCAAATTCTTTATTATTATTTCCAGTTTATTTCTATCTCATTTCTTCTCCAGACTTGTCAGTTCTCAACTGTTTCTGTGTCATGGAGCTGTGCCTAGTCATCATGCTTTAGGACGAAAAATTGTAAAGAACTACGCGTATTGCAAAATGAATTCAAAAATATTTAATGTACACACGAGTAGTCAGGAGAAGTAGTCCAGTGAGGGCTCCTTTATGTTGGCATAATTAAATTACCAGGTTAGATAACATTTTGAGAACAAAGTGTCCTACAACTTTTCCTTGTTATAAATAAAATATTACAGCCTGTAAAGAGCATTTAGGCCATAACTACTGTCTTGGGTTGCAAAGCAGGATGTAACCAAAAGTATGTATTCTATCTCATCTGTTGAAACAAGGCGGGGCAGTGTTCTTTATCTTTTCCACAACCCATCCTTCCTCCAGGAGATCTCTCCTGTTAATGGCCATGCAGTCCCAGGGCAGGACTGATAAAATTCCATCATCCCATTGGGAGATGCTCCACCTAGGGGGAGGAGCCAAGCATTTCCTACCCAGATAAAAACTGAGATTTGGAACATCAGAGCAGCCTTTTCCCACTGTATCCCAGAGGAAAACCCGACCCTTCCACGTCATCACTGGAGCTTTGGAGGAAAACTGCACCTTCTGAAGGAGCACTGCTCCACCAGAACCACATCTGTCACTGCAGGAGGATGCAGCCACCATTGAATGGGACTGCACCAACACCCTGACTGACTGACGGGCTGTCAGGTTGCATTCTGACTCTGTCAGAGTTTTGGTTCTTTTTCTTTTCTTTTGTATTACTGTACTTCTATTTTATTTTTTCCTAGTAAAGAACTGTTGTTCCTATTCCCATATCTTTGCCTGAGTGCTCTTTAATTTCAAAATTATAATAATTTGGAGGGAGGGGGTTTGCATTTTCTATTTCAAGAGAGGCTCCTGCCTTTCTTAGCAGACATCTTTCAAACCAAGTTGTCTTTCAAACCAAGACAACTACAAACGTCTGTCAAATGATACTGATGGAGCTGAGAAAAGGCATAGGGATATGGTAACACGAGTATTTTTGCATTTGCGAATAAGATCCAAAAGTTTCTCCATGCAGCACCACTAGATGCAGCAACCTTTGGCTACCTCTTAAAAAGCTGATTAGCCATGTCTTTTCCAACAGCTCCAGTTCAGCATCTGATCTTTTTTTTTCTTTCCTATGGAAAAAGAAGATGAAAGTGTGAATTACTAATCCAGAGCCATGCAGCTGGTTGGTAGGAGCTAGGCATCCCATCAAAAGTCCTGTTTCCAAGTCTTCACCCATAGACAGAGCCTACCCAAAAAGTAAATCTAAAAAAGACTGCTGCCTGTCAGTTTTCCCTTCTCTTCTCTATATAGAAAGCAGAAGTTAATGTTCCACAGATGTTACAGTGCAAAACAACACCAAAGATAGAACAAATATGCTAATTCAAAAACATCCAACAAAAAGCCAAAGCAGAAAATCTGCTGACCAAAAAAACCCAGACTTTAACACAAACAGGAGAAACCTTATACAGTAGCAAAAAGATCATCCAAAAATTCAGCAAGCCACTACGCTGCACTTGGTGTATTATGTACAAGAAGGAGAAGCAAGAAGATCAGTTGCAAAAGCCAGAATGCTGGAAAACAATTGGTTTCATCTTCATGTCAAAAATTTTTTCACTCTGCTGTTGAATATCAACAGCAAGCGATTTACCCTGAATTTTTCCGTTGCCCTGTCACAGATTTAAAAGGAACCTAAAATAGAAGCAAAATAATTGATCTATTCCCAAGACTGCAGGGGACCAGCAAGATTTGTTTCACTCCTATTTTAATTCCATCATGGCAGCTCTGAATAAAGATGAAATGCAGAGATGGCCTGTTTACATGTACATTTACATTCACATTTACATTCATATTTACATTAAAACAAAATAAAATAAAACAAAACAAAACAAAACAAAATAAAATAAAATAAAATAAAATAAAATAAAATAAAATAAAATAAAATAAAATAAAATAGAAGCTTTTCATCTTCGAGAGATGTGTTTAAAAAGCTTCATGTGTCATGTGACGACAAAACCATCATTTCTCATCAACAATATATACTACCTCAAAAGTGCAGTTTTTCTCCATCAGCCTTCACATACAGCAAAAATCTTGGTTTAGAATTTATTACTGAATAGATTTTAATTTTCAATGCCCTCAATTTCAATGTGTTAATTACTACCATTCCTAGATAGCATTTTACTATCATAATATTTTTCTTTTACATGTGTAATTTCAGGGTTCAGCTTTCCAAAACAGTTCAACATGTATACTCAAGAGTCGATATTCCATATAGGTGAATGAATCAGACTGCATCAAAATAACATTCAATTCCCTAAACTTTAAACAGAGAACCACCCTGAAGTATTTTGATATGCAAGTAAAAAAGCCAAATCCCAAACAAAGCAACAGGAGTAATGGAAATGCATACATGAAAGCTCCATGAATCCCATACTTCATAAACATATATAGGGTGCTAATAACACCAAGACCCTGGATTTAATCCCTGTACAGGCCATTCACTTAAGCGATGAAGTTGATGGTCTTTGTGAGTCTCTTCCAACTCAGAATATTCTGTGATTTCTACTTTTATACATGTATGTGCAGACAAAAACATACAAAATGAAAGGACAAACAGGCAGCCATGAAACAATTACATTTTATATAAGATGCAGACACAATCACACAGATTGTGATATTTCATAGACTTATAGAATCATTAAGGTTGGAAAAAACCTCTAAGATCATCAACCGTTAACCCAGCACTGCCTAGTCCACTCCTAAACCATGTCCCCATTCCCCATGCTTTTTGAATATGCCAATGGTGGTGATCCCATCACATGCCTCGGCAGCCTATTCCAAAGCCTTATAGGCCTTTCAGTGAAGAAATCTGGGATATTTGCCAGCATTTAAGAAACTTATTTAAAATAAACTGTGAAACAAATACTTCTGTGATTGAACCTGTGTTGCGGGTTGAATTTTTCTCTTTTCTTTCTCTGGAATTTTTCCCATTGCTATGGTAAGTATTTTTGGCTACACCCTAGCTAGTATAGTTTCTCTCAAAAGGGGTGGGGAAAAAAGGGGAACATTGGAAAAGGAATGATGGGACAGGGGAGTGCTCTCTCGTTCTCTCACTCACCTGTGGAGTCGGAGGAAGGCGGCTGGTGTTTCTACCTGCCACCCTCCCCGCAATCCCAACACCGGGAGCCACGTTCCCTGCTGTCAGACACCGCTCTGCTGCTCTCCCACCTCACCCTACTATCTCCGGACACTCTGCCGAGCACCACGACCGACACCGTGAGAGGGGGGAGTCGCTCCCCCATCCCTCTCACCCCTGGGCTGCTGCCGCCATCACTCCAGCCCCTCTTCAACTGCGCGGGACCCGCCCTGCCCCCACAGCACCGGTAACTGAGCACAGGGAGACGGCCTGCGGCCAAAAGGGACTGGAACTGAGCTATACTGTTCTGTTCTGATGTCAATTTTTATAGCTGTTGTTGTTTCTGCTGTTTGCCTTGTTAGAGATCAGTAAAGAACTGTTATTCCTATCCCCATATCTTTTGCCTGAAAGCCCTTGATTCCAAAATTATAATAACTCGAGGGGAGGGAGTTTCACTCTCCATCTCAGGGAAAGGGCACTTGCCTTTTCTTAGCAAATACCTGTCTTTCAAACAGAGACAGATTTTGGCGCCTCAACGTGGAGCCTGAGAGCATTGAGAGAAAAGGGTGAAAAAGGAATAACAGTTCTTGAATTACCCAAGTTTGTGGTAGGTGACACCATGCTGTCCAGCTTACCCTGGATTGGCCTCCATGTGGTCACTGCTATATCTCTCCCATTTGCAAGCCCTTTTTTAAACATGAGTTTCATAACCAAGGTTACTGTGGCTATTATCCGGTTTATTGTGTGGGTTGATCAGTTGAGGAATTCATGGATTTTTAATTTTCTCTCTGGAAGATGGCCGCATGGATTCAGAGCTATCGCACTCTAAGTGTGTGTTTCTGGGGCTACTTCAATAATGGTACTTACTGTGAGGAAGTAGCAGCAGGTGAAATTTTTTCTCAACCCATCACAGGGTTTTTGAAGTTCACCCCACCCGTCTTCAAGGGGTTCCAATCCGCTTTAAATGCTAATGACATTATATTGTGGCTAGTGTTGCTTATATCCCTGTTAAACCTGTTCTATCTAACATTCAGAGATAAGGGGAGATTGACTTGGATAACAACCCTGATACCTACCCCAGGAAATAGTGATGCTGCCCCAGAGCCTGATTCTTTCCAAGAGACTAGGGAGGTTACCCCAGAGCCTGATCCTGTCCCAGAGACTAGGGAGGTTACCCCAGAGCCTGACCCTGTCCCAGAGACTAGGAAGGTTACCCCAGAGCCTGATCTTATCCCAGAGACTAGGGATATTATCCCAGAGTTTGACCCTGCCCCACAGCCCACTTCAGAAATGAACCACCCAGAATGGGTGGGGGTTCTAGCGAAGGAGATACGTGAGATGGGCCAGATGCTGAAGGAGCACCTCTCCCCAGCTGGTGAGAAACCCTCCCCCTGCCTTAAAGAGGGAGAATCTGATGGTGCAGCAGTGGGACCCACAGATGTTACATCCATCCAGGTTCCAGCTGAACTGCAAGGGCACTCACAGCCAGCAGCAGTTGCCCCTGTGGAAACTAGGAAGTCTAAGGTGAAAACAAGGCACCTAGATAATAAGGGTCAGGAAGGAGGCCCCTCACAACCAGCAGGGGACCCAGAAGTTGAGATCATCACCAAGTCCCTGTCATACGAGAGTCTCCGTAACCTGCGAAAAGACATTGTACGACGGGGCCGTGAGCCTTTTACAACCTGGTTACTGCGGGTCTGGGACCTTATGGGTACAGGTGTGCAACTGGATGGTACTGAGGCAAGGAATTTAGGACCCTTGACCCAGGACTCAGGTGTGGACCAAGTATTTGTAAGGGAGACAGGTCTCCTTTCCCTCTGAGAGCGACTTTTAATGAGTGTGAGAGAGAGATTTGTCCACAGGGAGAGAATACAGGAGCACCACCATAGAATGTGTTGGAAGACCCTTGAGGAAGGGATCCAACAGCTGAGAGAAGTGGCAGTACTGGAGGTGCTCTTTGGGAGGGATGGACAGCATGACAATGACCCTGACAAGGTCAGGTGCACAGGACAGATGTTGTGGAATCTGGAAAACCTGGGCCTATTTCAATATACCACCTTTATTGCAATGATTAATGCTGATAACAGCCAAGTGACAGTGGGTTCTGTTGCCAACAGGCTCAGGAATTTTGAAAGTATGATGGCTGGCCCAGTGCAGGCTCATGTCTCTGCTGTGGTTAAGGACCTCAAAGAGGAGTTTAAGGAGGAAATTAAGGAGATAAGGGAAGAGGTGAGGAAGATCAGAGCAGCACCAGTGTGAGTCCTGGACCCCAAAAGTAGAGCCCAACGCCCCCCAGCTAGGGAGAGAGGGTATACCCCACGTGCTGACCTGTGGTTCTTTCTACATGACCACGGGGAAGACATGAGAAGGTGGGATGGGAAACCCACTTCTGTCCTGGCAGCATGGCTGAGCCAACTCAGGCAAGGAAACACTAATCAAGGGAGCTCCACTAAAGTGAAGGTAGCCTCAGCCCCCCATGACCAAGGTGCAGGGTATTACAGCAGGGAGGATGATCTGTCAGATCCCCTTGAAGGAACCTCCACTATGTATGCCCAGGAGAGAAATAATAACCAGGGCTAGAGTGGCCCTGCCTCTAGCCAGGGAGAGGCACGGGAAAACCGGATCTTTTGGACGGTGTGGATCCGATGGCCTGGCACATCAGAGCCACAGGAACACAGAGCATTGATTGACACTGGTTCACAATGTACATTAATACCATCGGGACATGTTGGGAAGGAACCTGTTTCAATTGCCGGGGTTACGGGGGGATCTCAGGAATTGACTTTGCTGGAGGCTGAGGTGAGCCTGACTGGGAAAGAGTGGCAGAAGCATCCAATTGTGACTGGCCCAGAGGCACCATGTATCCTAGGCATAGACTTCCTCAGGAATGGCTATTACAAAGACCCAAAGGGACTCAGGTGGGCTTTTGGAATAGCTGCTATGGCAGCAGAGGGCATTAAGCAGTTGAACACCTTGCCTGGGCTATCAGAAAACCCATCTGCAGTGGGACTCCTCAGGGTGAAAGAGCAACAGGTGCCAATTGCTACGTCAACAGTGCACCGCCGGCAGTACCGGACGAATCGAGATGCCGTGATCCCCATACACAAGATGATCCGTGAGCTGGAGAGCCAAGGGGTGGTCAGCAAAACCCACTCACCCTTCAACAGCCCCATCTGGCCTGTGCATAAATCTGAAGGAGAATGGAGATTGACCATAGAATATCGTGCATTGAATGAAGTGACTCCACTGCTGAGTGCTGCTGTGCCGGACATGCTGGAACTGCAGTACGAGCTGGAGTCCAAGGCAGCCAAGTGGTACGCCACCATTGACATCGCCAATGCATTCTTCTCCATTCCTCTGGCAGTAGAGTGCAGGCCTCAGTTTGCTTTCACATGGAGGGATATGCAGTACACGTGGAACCGACTGCCCCAGGGGTGGAAACACAGTCCCACCATCTGTCATGGACTGATCCAGGCTACACTGGAGAAGGGTGGAGCTCCAGAACATCTGCAGTACATTGATGACATTATTGTGTGCGGGGACACGGAAATGGAGGTATTTCAGAAAGGAGAAAAGATCATTGAGATTCTGCTGGGAGCTGGCTTTGCCATTAAAATAGCAAAGTCAAAGAGATCCAAGAGATCCAGTTCCTGGAGTAAAGTAGCAAGATGGATGGCGCCAGACTCCCAGTGAGGTCATCAATAAGATCACTGCAATGTCTCCACCAACCAGCAAGAAGGAAACACTAAGTTTCCTAGGTGCCATAGGCTTTTGGAGGATGCACATTCCTGAATACAGCCAGATTGTGAGCCCTCTTTACCTGGTCACCTGCAAGAAGAACGATTTCCACTGGGGCCCTGAGCAGCAGCAAGCCTTTGCCCAGATCAAGCAGGAGATTGCTCATGCGGTAGCCCTTGGCCCAGTCAGGACGGGACCAGAGGTGAGGAATCTGTAGCTGGGAACAGGGTTTGTCCTGGAGCCTTTGACAGAAGATGCCTGGGGAGACGCGAGGCCGACCACTGGGATTCTGGAGTCGAAGCTACAGAGGGTCCGAGGCCAACTACACTCCAACGGAGAAGGAGATCTTGGCCACCTATGAAGGAGTTCAAGCTGCCTCAGAGGTGATTGGCACGGAAACACAACTCCTTCTGGCACCCCGACTGCCAGTGCTGGGGTGGATGTTTAAAGGAAAGGTTCCCTCAACCCACCATGCCACTGACGCCACATGGAGTAAATGGATTGCCCTCATCACACAACGCATCCGTATTGGAAACCCGAATCGCCCTGGGATTTTGGAGATAATTACCAACTGGCCGGAAGGGGAAGACTTTGGTCTTGCCGAAGAAGAGGAACAGGAACAAGTGACCCGGGCTGAAGAAGCCCCACCGTATAACCAACTGCCAGCAGATGAAACACGCTATGCTCTTTTCACTGATGGTTCCTGCCGCATCGTGGGGATGAACTGGAAGTGGAAAGCAGCCGTATGGAGCCCCACACAACAGGTTGCACAAGCTACCGAAGGAGAAGGCGGATTGCTGAACTCAAAGCTGTTCAGCTGGCCCTGGACATTGCTGAAAGAGAGAAGTGGCCAAAGCTCTACCTTTACACTGATTCATGGATGGTAGCCAATGCTCTGTGGGGTTGGCTGGAAAGGTGGAAAAAGGCTGACTGGCAACATAGGGGAAAACCAATCTGGGCTGCCGATGAATGGAAAGACATTGCCACCCGGATAGAGAAGCTGTCTGTAAAAGTCCATCACGTAGATCCCCATGTAAAGATACTCTAAATTTTGTTGTAAATGCCTTCAATTTAAATTACAATTTTTCACATACTGAGTGATCGCAGTCAAAGCCCTTTGACCTGAAGTCAATTCCCTGGTGGAATTTGGAGCTCCCAAGCCAAAACCCTGCTGACCTCATGTTCCTATAGGTTGGGTGAGAGGTAACAGGCTGCAAGCACAGTCACAGTGCCCTCCAAATTTTTTTCCTGGGCATCAGGAAGGCGTTCACTTTGGAAGAGAAAGCAATTATTTATATACTGCTAAAGGAAATAAAAAGAGCTGCTGATGTATGTCTCCAGCTGAGGTTTTGTTTTCTTCATTATGATTCCTGAGAGTTGTGGTTGACCCTGAGGTATTACTTTAGCTTATCCTGTCAAAATCAGAAGGTACTACTGAGAGCTAGAGTCCCTATGGAACCTGTGCAGAGATGCTTTCCTGAGTCTGTCTGAAAAATAATTTGCTTCATCTGTCTGTCCCTAGAGAAGCAGGGCACAAATTTCCTTCAGTTATGCCTGAGTTACACCCCTGCTTTCCCTAAGCAAGTAAAACAAAAGTGTCCTGCTGCTAGAGTCAACAGCACATGAGCATGAAAAAAATGACCAATTCATCAAACAGAATCAACAGATGTGGGAGTAATATTTCACATAAGCAAATTCCAGAGACTTTTTTATAGCCATTCAGACTATGATATCCCTTTACCTGATTTCAAAGCAATTACTGTCTCAGCATATCATGTGTCCAGCTTCACATGAGATGCAGGGCATGTGCTCAGATCTTATGAAACAGGTCGACATGGTATTGCACACGAACTCCCCCACTAGCCACTCTCTAGGGGCAAAAGCTGTTTTCCAAATATGTTTTCTCCAATTCCTAATGCTCACTCTATGCAATAATATTTTTTGGCATCCTTTAGAAGTTTTCACCACCTCTTCTTTTTACCACTTCTTATGCCCCTTCAGGAAAGATAAGAAGAGAATCTTATCCTTCAGGAAGGATAAAAACAGAATCATAGAATATCCTGAATTGGAAGGCACTCATCAGGAACACCAAGTACCTGCACAGGATACCCAAAGAATTCCATCATGTGCCTGAGAGCATTGTCCAAACACTTCTTGAATTCTGTCAGGCTTGGTGTTGTGGCCACTGCCCTGGGAAGCCTGTTCCAGTGCTCAATCACCCTTTGGGTAAAAAAACCTTTTCCTGATATCTAACCTGAACCTCCCCTGACTCAGCTTCGTGACACCTCCTTAAGTCCTGTCCCTGGTCACCAGGGTAAACAGATCAGTGCCTGCCCCTCCTCTTCCCCTCCTGAGGATGTTGAAGACCACATTGAGGTCTGACCTCAGACTCCTTCAGGCTTAACGGAGCCAGTGCCCTCAGCTGATCCTCACACAGCTTCTCCTCAAGGCTTTCACCTTCCTCGTGGCCTCCTTTGGATGTTCTCTAATGGCCTCATGTCTTTTTTATATTGTGGCACCCAAAACTGCACATAGGACACGAAGTGAGGCCACCCCAGCTCAGAGCAGAGTGGAACAATCCCCTCCCTTGCCCAGTTGGTGATGCTGTGCCTGATGACCCCCAGGACACAGTTGGCCCTCCTGGCTGCCAGGGCACTGCTGACCCATATCCAACTTGCCATGGACCAAGACCCACAGGTCACTTTCCACAGAGCAGCTCTCCAGCCTCCTGTTCCCCAGTCTATACGCACAACCAGGGCTGCCCCATCCCCCGGTGTAGAATTTGACACTTTTCCTTGTTAAACTTCATACAATTAGTGATTGCCTACCTAATTTTTTGAGGTCTCTCTGTAGGGAATCTCTGCTTTCTACAGCAAAGGCAGTCCAAATAAAGGTCCAAACAAAAGCTCATATACCTGAATTTAAATTAGTAATGCCGTTTTAGCAAAGCATTAAACTTTAGGCTTTCACATGGATGACAGATTGGAAGGTCTGTTAGGGCAAAGACCTATGGAAAACCAATGGCCCAGTTCCTTTCCTCCTCACCTCATATCACCTCACACATATTAGAGGCAAGATTAAAGCAGGTCAGCTCTTCCACCTGATTCTTTCAAATAAAATACATTGTACAGTTGCAAGCAAATTGCTATTTATTTACTTATTCTAATGGATTATTTTAGTTATGATTAGCTCTTTATTTTTTATTAATTTATTTTAAGATAGGGGAAAGAAAAGAAGAGATTGTAATTGAGGGAATGTAATAGTAACAAGCAATATAACAAACAGTTCACGAGAAGATATTGTCTGCAGAAAAATGCACAAAAACTTATTGCTGTGTAGTAATATTGCACTCTATAGAAAGATAAGGATGTGAATACACAAGGATACTGAAATTATATAGTCAAAACAAGATTATTTCCTTTGAAGTACATTAAGAATGAAAAGTGAAAGTGATAAAATAAGTCAATAATTATTGAAGATTATTAATCTCCAAGTCCTACTAAAGAAGGTGTCCCTTTAATTTGGAATTTCTGTGATGTGGGAAAACATACTTTTTATAACACAAGTTCATTGGAGTGCATGAACCATCTTATCTGGGGGAAGCTGTCACCCTCTTTAGTGTTAAACATCTTCATTCCTCAGGGAGTGCCTGAACTTCTCCTTTATGTTTAGTAGGGTAACACACCAGTGAGTGAAGGTTTGTGATTCTCAGCTTTATGGTAACTAGGCATGCTCATTAAAGCTGCTCATGAACAGCACAGACCCTCTGTATGGACCTTTAACAGCAATTCTGTGAAGTACATGTTATCTGTCTATCCCTAGAATTGCTGCCCAATGATTTCCAAATGCTTATTTTGCAGGATTAAGGTAGTATGTCTATAACTTACTAACAATTGAAGACCTAATCAGAGTATTTTGGTTTCTGAAGCTCTTAACAGCACAGAAGTAGTGAAGCACACATTACGTTTTCATTCTCCTAAAGTATGTTCTGCTTCTTTATTCTTAAATCACCTGCAGTGACATCTCAATCCCCTCTTTCTTTCCCAGCTGCTACTTTCTCCCCAAAGTGCTTTTTGATTCATGTATTGATTGCTTTACTTTTGCTGTACCTTTTCCTCATTTTAAAACAAAGTAGAATTGCAATGCTGCTATTTTGTTCAGTCCTTGACTGCTGTCTTTTGCTGAGGTACAGTGGAATTCACAGCTGTTCCTTCTGTCAGTCCACAAGTTTTACAACCTCTTGGCTTGTTCAGCAAATAAAAAGAGATACCCAATTCAACAGCTTTATTCTGCAAAGCTGTAAGCCAAACAGAAAATAAGTCAAGTTTTCTCAGAAATTAGTTACGTTTATTCATTAGTTATTAGTCAAGAGTAGTATTCCACTCTTCCCCTTAAGGATCTCAAACAGCCACTGCAGTATGAATTTCCCCAGTGCAGCCTAGCTCTGCCTTCCCTCTTTCAGTCTCCTTCTCTTGTCTCTGTCATGCTCAACCTCACGCGTACTCCTCTCCTTCACACAGTCTTCCATTAGCAAAGTCAGCAAAGAAACAGAGATGATCAAAGGACAGCCTTATATCCTTGGTCTCCACACCAGGAGCACAGCAGCCTTTCCAGCTTGTTCTGTTTCACAAGCAGATCTGCTGCAGCTGTTTCACACCTTCATCCCACTCTGATCTGTTATGAGCACTATTGCTTGGGCTCTCCAGCTTGAGTTCTGGCTGCAATAGCCAATCATTTATTTTGGGTGATATTTGGATAGAAACATCTTTTTACATCATATCTATGCCATTTCTGGAAAATTATTCATTTGGTTATCTTTATTTTCCACATAGACGCTGTGGCAAATGCTTCTTGAAAGGTGGGACTGGGAAATGTCCCATCCTGCTTTGGAGCACTCCCCAGTTATGATGTCAGGACGTGATGTGTCTCGTATTTGCTCTGCACTGATGTCTGTCCACTGGTGCATGTCTGTAGGTTTCAGAGGAAGATACTCCCTGGGCAGATGAGCAGTAAACTACTTTCCTATATCCTTTTCCCTCTACAATAAAATTCAAGGGAACTGAAGGACTGGTGCCAGCCTCACATGCTGGGTGGCTGGTGTGAACCTGTGGGAAGAGGCAGCTGGGAAGATGTGAGGATGGCTTGGGGCCTTGGGAAACTGCAGCCACAGAGGGACCCTCATCCACTGCAGTAGTGGAGGGATAAATTATAACTGACATATGATTTTAAGCTCATTTTTTTTCTTGATAATATGACTATTCAAAATCCAGTGTTTTAGAATTTCTTCCCATGCAAATTTCTAGTTGTCTTTATAGAATAAAATCCAATTCTCAGTATAAATCATGCATTTTTCTCCTGAAAAATGCTCATAAAATGAACAATTGTGTTTGCAAGCAACTCCACAAACTTTGCATCCTACAATGAAAATAAAGGGAAGCAGGACTGGATGGGTCTTGACCACTGGCCACAGGGGCCACCATGTGTCCTGATGTGACCTGGCACTTCCAGGGAAAAACAATCCCATGGGGAGGACTCTCTGTCCCTAGAGAATGATCTATTTTGAAACTCTAAGCAATACCTCCAGTTCCTCATACTACTGGACTATAATGATCTTTTTATAGATAAATGGGCATGACTTTCTGAGGAAAGAGTAATCATTAAAGAAGAACTTCTTAAGAAAAACCAAAGTCCACTCTCAAGAAAAGATAATAACCCCTAAGTTTAACAGGATTTCTGTAAGACACAGGTTTCAGTACATTTTTTTGGTCTAGAAATTTAATTTTCCTCAATAAACTAGTTATCACTTCTTTTTCACCTATCCAATCAAACATGACTTAAATCTTCCAGTGCCTATTTATATGAGTTTTTCACAGCTTAATATTGAAAATAATGAAAAGGAATAAGAAAATAATTCAGTCATGTGTTAGGATACAGCAAAACAGTTGTTTATTATTTAGCAAAATAAATTATTCACAGAATTTATTCTATTATCTGCATTCTTAGAAGAAGAAAAATATCCTTCAGTACTGCACAGGTATTTATTTACCTGACAGTTGCATTTTAAATAATTTCTAGTGGAAAGCAATATACTAGATAGAGAAACTTTCTGACCTAGGTGTTAGAAATTCTTTCCTTAGAGAAATACATGCAATATTTTTTAAATAATAATATTTAGAGGCTATTGCTGTTTATGGATACTATTCAATTATGCAACCTGTGAGGATATTTTAATTTTGTAAGTTAAATCAAGTGTATTTTCTATGTATAGATCTAAGCATTTAGAGTAGCATCAACAAATGGATATCAACAAATGGATATCAAAATTTACATGTGACTTCACATTATGTCACATAATATCATTGTTATTATGACACATATTTATCACATCAGACAGATCTCAGACTCAAATACTGGACTTCAGCAACAAAATAAGTGCAGAAGATGCAAAAATTTTAAGTATTGCCAGAATTCAAAATTCATTTTCTTTTTCTCAGTACTGGTGATCAGTCAGCCTTGGATCAAGGGTCAGGTCCTGGATCTGTTACACGTGACAAATGGTGTCTAGCAGATGAACTCAGTTGAAGCCAGGAAAAACGTTCATGGTCTGATCATTGAGCATCAGACTACATGATTCTAGGCTGGCCTCAGAAAAGGACGACTTCCATCATCTCAAACTGGCATTTACTCCAAACTGAAAGCTCTCATTTCAAGGAAAAAAAGAAGAAAAACGGAAAACAAGAGTGGAAAACACAGCTGTGATGGTGAGAGCAGCAGGCAGAGGTGTCTTCAACTTCCTCTTCGGCAACTGCTCGTAAATATGCAAGGTGTAGCATGTACAGCATCACTTTTCTGCACATTAGGATAAGGATATTAGGTGCATCTTGCAAGTACTCGAAGAGATGCTCAACTCTCAAGCTAATAGAATGCTGAATTAAGATTTGTCTTTTTCCTAATCTCAAACTGAAAGATGCAATGGTATATATCCATTCACTCAAGCTGTCTCCTCTCTCCCTTAAAAGGCTGTTCTTTCATTCCTCACAATCAGGGGCCCAAAGGTACAGCAGTTCATGGAAAAGAGCATTCCTTGCAAGCTTTCCTGCCTGACTGCAGGAAGTCAGGCTGCAGCTCATTAGTCACACCCTTAACTTCGTTACCCTCAAGTACATTTTTCAGATGTTAAAAATGAGGCCTGAAATAGAACCTCAGATGCATACAGCCTGGAGTGGAAAAGTGAAACACTCAACTTGGAATTTCTTGTCAGATTCTTGGTCAGATATTGACAGAAGTATTGAATCTTCAAAAAGTGAAGGTTCTTCCTTGGATTATCCTGGCTGAAAATTAGTTTCACAAGAGTTTGCATAAATAAACTTCTAAAAAACCTTATTATTTCAGCGAAATAAAAATACTAATTATTCTCACATACAGAATAACATCATGACAGAATAACAAGTGTTTCCATACTATTTAAATTTTTTTTCTCCAGAAATTGTATTTCTAAGTGATTTTTTTTTTCTATGTGAGATTTAGCCAAAATGGTTATTCTGAACAGCCCCATGACGTGATGCTGAAAAAGTGTCAAAAGACTATGGCATGATAAATACACAAATTTACAATTTTAGCTTGAATTTCAATTTGCTATTCCATTAGTTTTCTCCCACTTTATATAAAATACTATCATTCAAAACATACCCACTTTTCTGCTAGAAAAAACATTCACAATTTTTAAAAAATTGCTGTGGGCTTATATTTATGCCAATATGAATTTTTTACACTGCATTTATTTTCCTAAAATGGATATTACAAGGATCTTCCACTTACAGTTTCTTTGGTAACATGACTAGGAGAGAAACCTTCTGACTCAGATGATAATTTTTTTCACTTGCTTTATATTTTCATTTTTTATCCCAGGCTTCATAAACAGTTCTCCACCCTCTCAACATTATGGTGTCTTATTTACATAATGCAGTTCAGCAGCTCAAATTTAAGAAGAAATACCCTGAAGTGTAAGGGGTTTGCATCTTTTTGTGAATTCACTTGATGATATAAGATATCTATGGTTTTTCTGGTCAGCCCTACGAGCTGCATACAAACACCATTCAATTCCTGCCAGAGTGGGTTGATGGTTGACCCCAGAAATTCCCTGTTGTAATGGCATAGCTTTTACCATTGCCAGAGACATTCATTAATAAGACCCTGTAGGTATGAAATAAAACATGCAGAAAATATCCATATCCATTCTTATAAGGAAAGAAGAGAAAAAAAACCCTCTCAAAAGCAGAGGAATTCTTGGCGCTTTTTTGAGAGTATAATACTTTAAGGCATTTGGTCTGTACAAAAGAGAAATATTAACTAGTGATGGTTGTATACTTGGATACGGTTGTATGAAAACTCTCAGGATGTTACCTATACTGACTCACTCTGATCCACATAATGGAAAGTGGTCCATTGCTTTCTTAGCTGGTTCCTCCATCTCACCACCCACAGGCTATGGGACAAAATGATGTGCTATGGCAACTGCTATATCCATATCCTGGCTTTCACAGAGGGAAGGGTCACAGATCCCAAACCTATGCTTCATATTTTTAACTTATGTTGATTAAAAGTGTTTTCTCTATATTGCAGCAGTACCTTTAAAGAAGTATCTTTGCATATTGGTTTGGGTTTTTTGTTTGTCTTTTTCAGTTCACATTCAGCAATAAAAGGGGACTTTCAACGCCCCCTTTCACACTCAGTCTCACTAACATCGACTATAAAATTGCACAATCTCTTCTGCACACATGGACAGAAGTCCCTCTCCTAAGCAATGAATGGCAAGACTTCATGTGTGGACACACACTAAGTTGCTGCTGACAAAGCAAGACTACCTCTATTTACTGATAGAAGGAGACGTAGGGATCCAAGATCTTAACCAAGACAAAGCTGAAGAGAAGGACTTCTGCTATTAAAAGCTCTCCCAGGTTACGTAATTCCTTTTTTAAAATTTATTTTCTTCACAATATACACTCCACGCTTCCTTTAGGGGTGTGACTACACACACTACCTCTCTGTACAAGTTAATCCTTCACGATGACAATTCCCTGTTTCTTTGGAAAATGTATTGTTATGGCATTAATGAAGATAATATGAATATTCAATTATTTAAAACAAAAATAAAGAAGGATAACCTAATAATTGAATTTACAAAATTATGACAAAGAGATAGTTAAGATAAATGTTGCTATTCAGTCTGGTTTACTATGATTCTCTAGTCCTGTAAGTCCAACAAAGCTGTATATAGAGAAATAAAATAATTTCTCACTCGAATCCATAGAAGCTATATTGTCTTTAGTAGAAATCAGTTAAAAATTAGTTTCTAACTGAAATTCATCCTCAGGCAGTGCAGCACAAACCACACTTCCATTCATCTGGAGGCCCATTGGGTTTCCAGACACACCAAGGCTGGACTACAGGCCTGGGGGGAAGCACCACAATTTGCTTTAACCATTAAATCCTTCAGTTTCTTATGGCTGCCTTAAGTGCCAGAGCTTCTACCAAGGAGCACACTTAGCATGTGAAAGGACAACTATAAAGCCTATTGCTGACATTCAAAATCAGTTTTTAACCACATGAAGAAATTGCTTCTCAGAAAATAAACTCACTAGTGAGACGACAGGTTTGTACACTGAGCTTTCATTCCTTTCTCTCTCCTTTATTTTTTTCTCTATTGCTCTCATTTTATTATTTAAAAATGCTGAGATGTTAGAAAAGAGTTGGGTGAAGTCAATGTGCCAGGCTAATATTTAACCTTAAATTTGCGCATCACAGATAAAAAGGGATTGTATTACAGATTTTTCAGCTAAGTCCCTTATTTCAGCTTGCCTGGCAGAAGCACCCATAGTACTAGGGTCTAAGTGCATTCCTTCTTAACTCATCCTTAGCTACCTTTTCTTTAACTCCTCAGAACTGAAGTGGATTAGAGAAAGTCTTCTGGTTGAGCAGTTTTTCAGTTTATTGTTTGTCATTGCTGAGCTACAGATAAGCTTTGCTGTCAACAGAGTTAATCTGGTCAGAGCACCAGACATAGTAAACCAGAATCTTCCATCAGAGAATTATACAACTGGTGCAATGCCAAACTTTGTAGCTCCAGAAGTCAAAAAATTCGTGACTTGGGACTATGTTGTTTTTGCGGCATTATTTTTAGTCTCTGCCAGCATTGGAGTCTTTTTTGCAGTTAAAGAGAGGAAAAAGAAAACTTCAAAGGAATTTTTGGTGGGTGGTAAGCAGATGGCATGTGGACCCATAGCTTTTTCTCTTACATCAAGCTTCATGTCAGCAGTAACTGTCCTGGGGACACCCTCTGAAGTTTATCGCTATGGGGCATCCTTTGTGCTCTTCTTTCTTTCGTATACACTTGTCATAATTTTTACTGCTGAACTTTTTCTACCTGTTTTTTATAGATCTGGCATCACAAGCACTTATGAGGTAAGTAAAAATCATAAAATAAAGGCATTATTCTAGCATAACTAAGTATCATGCATATATTTTTTAGAGAAAAATCTGTGACAGAAAGCTTTCTGCAGTGTTTTGCAGAACAAATATATTGATATATTAATTATTTTTAGAAATAATTTTCATTATTCAAACTAGTTGTTATATTGTATAAGTTGAAATCAAAAGGGTCAGAGCTCCTTTTATGCACGTATAGCACAGACAGGATATGGGTTTACACACAGCACCAAATTAAGTTACAGCTGGAAAATATTTAAGTGTATCCAAATGCTTCTGGTCCTTTGAGTATTCTGCTCTAGTTTAGAGAGACAGACTTTAAGAACAGCATTTAATACTATCCAATTCAAACTTAGTTTAGGTATGGTAATTTTGGCCAAGTTACTATATCTAAATAGCTGAGGTGGGAGGAAGAGAAAGAAGGTGGCAGACCTGTTCAAAAAATAAAAAATAAAGAAGAAAAAAAGTCAGGGCTGGAGAATTATTTCAAGCATTCTCTAGGGAATTAAATTAATGACTTCTGAATTTGTAGAGTTTTTGCCTCACATTTTCCCTGGAACACATTTTGTCCTTCATAATACAGTTCAGTAACAGCCCTTATAGTCTGCACATCCTCAGGGCAGCTGCTGACCATTTGACTCATTTGGGATGGGCCCTTACTCACTTCAGTCAACCCTGCAAGTTTGATTGCTCCTCTCTGTGGGTAGTTTCAAGAATTAAGTTTAAGCAAGAATTGGATGATGAAACTAGGTTAGTTCGTAAGGAAATTTCTGGTAATGGAAAGGCTGCTCATGCCCACTGAGCCCAAAACCAAGGAAGGTCTTTGGTCAAACAGATCTGCTTGGGTATTTGGAAATATTTTCAGGTCAGTGATGAGTAAAATTGACCATTGCTGCAAGTAGTTGCATTTTCTAGAAGGTTTTGATCTAATATCAGAGAATTGATTACTTTTATCATCTGAACCACTAAAAGTGTCATTGTAGACAGAGAGACCCTTCAAGCATGCTGGAAAGATGACTGTTTGCTTCATGAGTTATTTTTAGAAATAGGTCAAGTTACATAAGCTAGCTATGTATTCATAGGGCAGACTGTGGGGTTTATTATGCAAGAAACACAAGACCAGCATGAGCAAAATGAAGAAAAAAGATGCTTTGGCAGTACAAAGTGCATAGCCTAGAGACTTGTAGAAAAGAGAAAACTTGTACAGCCCATACCTGGTGTCTGCTGGGGAGCACATGAGACTCTGGCCCAAGAAGACCCTCCCTACATGGAGGCTGCATTGGGCAGAGAGACGCTGCAGAGACCCCAGGTGGTGATTCAGCCTAAAAACCTGGGCATTTGGAACTGCTCACCCCTGTAGTTCTTTTGAAGGTGGCAATATTTCTCTATATCCTTGAACCTGGAAGTCCATATGATTCCCCTTCTTGCCTCTCCATATTGGTGATGTGCAGATTTGGCTTTAGACTGAGACAGAAGAAGTGGGAAAGCCAGAGTAGCTCCTGCACTATGAAACTCCATGTTGCTGCTTCACCATTTGCTCCACCTCCACTTTTGTCACTACTGGAGTTGATGCTATTTCTGCTAAAGATGAGCTCAAGTTTCCTCATTGTATAGTTGGAATATATTTTCATCTGAAGTTTAAATTTCTTTGTAGTTCTAGGGATTTTCCAGTTATTCCTGATACAAAGCAGGTATTGATTACTGCAACCCAATATAGATCTTCAAGTACATGGTGCAGCTGAGAAGATTTCTTAAATGTGATTATCATTATGTCTAATCACAATCCTGCTTTTCTCGTTATCTACCCATAACAGCAGTGCCAGCTGCCAGTAAGTTTACTTTCACAGTAGGATGTTACTTAGGGCAAACAGAAGGGTAACATCTGGGTCACAGACGCTATATGTGCACTTTACTGAGATTACACTTTTTCCTAGTATTTGGAGTTAAGATTTAACAAGATTGTTCGTCTTGCTGCAACATTGATTTACATCCTACAGACGGTAAGATAACATGGACTCTTTTTAATGCTAATTTCACACAACATTGATTTTCACAGACTAGTCTCACATAGCAAATTTTTTATAATGAGTTGTTTCAATGAGCACTCTCTTTTTTCTTAGTTTTTCACTTGAACTACAAATGCTAAAAAAGAAACCATGATTACATTTTTAACTGTCTAACTTCCCTAACTTTTCTTGTTAAGTATTGAGAATGCCATTTCAGTTGTCTTTAACACTCGGATGTTGTGCTGTACTCTCACAGCATATTCTTGGTCTCATGATGTTCACTTGAAGCCTCTTTCTTCCCAAACAAGTGGATTTCTTTCTTGAGAAGCTGGTCAAGCTTTACTGGGTATGTTTAGTTACTCATTTATGACACTGAGGTGAATTATCCTATTTGAAAACTGTTGCACAAGGTATCCTGGGCAGATGCCCTGGTAGCAGCAGTCCCGTGATGGTCACTGTTATGACCATCTTGAAAGGTTACATTAGTTGTGTATTTATTGGAAAGATGGGATTTGATGGGAGATCGGGAGCCATTTCCTTCTGCATTAATTCCATTTTAATAATTCCCAAACATTTGGCAATAGATCTGAATGCTTATTGACTTTGAAGCTTTGTTTCTCCATCAGTTCTCTCAGATCTTACGTGTAAAGGATATTGAGTCAGTTACTTCAAAAGGGATTGAATGGAAAAATGAAAATTTAATTTCTATGATCAATGCAACTTTATTTCTGTATCACTATTTGTGTTTTATGGAGATACCCTTTTTCTATTTCATGAAGATATTTTGTCATCTATTTGTCTTAGCAGTAGAGAAATAAGTAATACAAAGATAAATAATGGTCCTTACCTCAGAAAGGAATTTAACACAAGATTTTAATTTTTAAGGGCTGAAACAGAAAGCCATATACAATACAAGCTGATCTAAAGAAACCCCTAGACCTGGTATTTTGCTCTACTCTAAATACAAGTTTTATCACTGAGCATTCAAATCCATAATTTTTCTCCTTCAGATCCTTTACACAGGAATAGTGGTCTATGCTCCATCACTGGCACTCAACCAAGGTGAGTTCTTATGCTGCACTACACTGCCACTCCAAATACCAGCAGGATTGCTTGAGTAAATGAAGTAATAAAAATAAAGACAAAAACCCAACCCTCCTCAAAGGTTCTATAAGAATGTTTTTGCCTTCACCTTGTCGCTCTGTATTTCTGACTCCCCAGGTTCCTCTCACACCCAAACTTTAGCAGGAGCCTTGTGGCTGCGCTTCTACTCTCCTTTCCACTCAGAATCATCTGAAGAGATTTGAAGCAAACAATTTCCCAACATCCTGAAAAAGTTCACAGTACAAGCTGATGATCCAAGACCATACTCTGTACTTTGATCCCCCCATCCCTGTCTCTTGTATGCACGTTTCCATTGGCATAGCTCTTTTCCCCATTGCCAAGATGAATGCTGTTCTGTTATCTGTCCCCAGACTTCTTCAATTAATATTTACAAACTAGGCATAGAGCATCCATCACCATAGATGGGATTTGTAATTTTACTGTCATAGGGCACAAGGAATCATCATGGCCCAAATCCAGATTTTACCAAAACTGATTGGGAAGAGATTGTGAGGCTCTTTCTATTCTTCATTATCTGAGTGGCATTCAGTCTGTTTGATCCCACCACTCACACAGCACTAAATTTTCTTCCTCTGCCATGCAGCTGAATTCCATGAAACCTTATTAAGCAAAATGAACACAGAAAGTTGTTTTAATGAAGCACATGTTAGCATTAAATCATTCTTAGATGCAGGTAATCAAATTTACTTAGGGTTTGGGGGTTTTTTGTCTTAGGATTTTTGGGCATCTATGAAGAACTTGATGTCTCAAGACAAAGTTCTGGACTAAGAACAGAAGTGAAGTATTGCTTATAAAGCTCTGTCCCCTCAGAAAGACATTTTTGCTTTATGCAAGTATTCCTAAGTATTACTTTTGCTTGAAAGTTACTTAATTTCAGTTTGAAAGAAAACAACAATGCAAAACAGTGTTCTACAAAACTTGAACAATCCAGCAAAGCTCCTAATAGACACAAAAGATTAAAATTAATATTTACTCCTATCCTTCTAAAGCTAAAGGATTGTAGCTCTTCTACTACCTTCCAGATGACTTACATCCATTTCACTAACAATTTTGTTTTTCTTGGTTTCACAGTCACTGGATTTGATCTCTGGGGCTCTGTAGCTGCAACAGGAATTGTCTGCACTTTCTATTGCACTCTGGTATGTAACCAGGCATAACTGAACAGTTGGAACACAGACGATTAATTCCACCATCCTTTAAACATGACAGACTATTAAAGAAGGATGGCTCCTGTGGAGAATACAGAGAGAAATTTCTTCTACAGTGTGTTATAAGGAAGTCTATTTGGAGGGGAAAAAAATCCTCTCTAATGCTCTGCTATATGTCTCTATGTTTAAACCAGACATCTTGAGACAGAGTCCAGACAAGGAGGCAATAAGCTTTGCCTCTCGTCTTTTGAGAAGATGATTCTTATCTTTTACAAATTATAGGCTGAAGAACCCTGTAATGAAAATTGTGCTCAAGAACAAAGCTCTAAGACCTAGGAAGGATAATCAACAGGTCAGAGAGCTTTACTTTGGAGTGGAAGCAACATGAGACTTCAAATTCCAAAACAGATATATTGTATAGATAATTGCAGTGAAGTAGCAGAGCCCTGGGACTCAGGACACAAATTAAATGCCATTCTCATTGCCACTAATGATTTTTTCAATATATCACTCCTCTCTTGTTGAAAACACTTATCATGTGCTCTAGTACTGATTTGATCAAATATGAAAGTAGCTACGGCAAACTTTCCAGAGCGATTTTTCTTTGTTAGGCTAGTTGTGGACAACTGGGCTCTGAGAATGTATGAAGTCCTATGAGATGCAGGAACAGGCCAAAAGTCCCTAAGCTTTTGTTCCACACTATGATATGTCCTTCAAATACATATAAAGGAGGCAGAAAAAAAACATTTAACTGAAAGTCAGATATTCTCCTGTGCCCATGGACAAACTATTTAGGCTGTGAAATTTTCTGACCTGCAAAAATACATACTTTGTGGGAGAATGCAGAGCCCTGATTTGCTAGGTGCTGTACATACAGGTCAGAGTTGTCAAAATACGGAGTCTTTCAACATTTTTCAGTACTTGAGCAACAGGAGATTGGGGGTATACAGTTTCTCTTTGTTTTAGGGAGGATTAAAAGCTGTTGTCTGGACAGATGCATTTCAAATGATTGTTATGGTGGCTGGCTTCATGACAGTTTTGATTCGAGGAACTAGTCTGAATGGTGGATGGACCAAAGTCTGGGAAGATGCCCATGAAGGATCTCGGCTAAACATATTTGAGTAAGAAACAAATGATGCAAACCATTCCTTTCTGTATATTTAATGTTTAGAAACCATACCCTCAGTAAGCCAAAAATATACAGACTTCTTATTAAACAACCTTGGTGACTCCGAGAAATCCATTCCTCATCTCTTCAGCTATTGGCAATGCATTTGACCTTTAGAAAAGCTTAACTCTTTCAAGAAATCAAAGATCTGATGAACTGAAAGGGAGATTTGCCATTTTTCCTTGTGTTGCTACAAATAGAGGCCAATTATTCCTTCCAATTTTATACACAGAATATTCTGAGTTGGAAGGGATCCACAAGGATGAACAAGTCCAGCTCTTCAATAAACAGCCCATACAGGGATAAAACATGAAACCTTGATGCAATTAGGGCCATGTTCTTGTCAACTGGGCTAAACTCAGCGGCGAATTGTATGTATCTTTCATTTTCCATTCATAAAACTGACACTTGCACTCACCGCAGCAGCTCGCACTAGTGCAGCAGTGCACTGGGATAGAAATCTGATCTTCCTATGGCTGTTGGGGCATTTGATTAATCAAGGCAAGTCAGTGACAGAGTCCAGCAGCAAGGTCAAACGTTATCTCTGTCACTACCGAGATACTGAGAACTGCAAAGATGACACATTCGAGACAGAAAGATATAGTGGTACGAGATAGATTTGCTGATTAACAGAATTTTTTGGTGCAAAAGATAACACAGCAGCTGAAACAATTTCTTGTAAAGGAAGTTACATCATAAGGATGTGTTTTTAAAAGTTTACTGGATTTTTTTAGAATTTGGTGAGCAAGCTTGTTCCTTACAGAAGACAGAGTCCCAGGCAGTATGGCTTTGTAGGTCTGCTACAATATACACGGATGTGATGTCTGAGCATAAGCACCCTTATAAATTTGATTAATCTCAATTAAGTGATCCTCTGACTAGGTCTGAATGATATTTGTTTATCCCGACTTGAAAACAATGTGTTCCAATAAAAAAGTAAAAAAACTTCCAAACCTGAACACATCAGATGTTGTCTATTCTGGAAAACAGTATTACCAATGCAGAATTTTTGATTCAGATGGTAGGACACGACAGATAGGTCTGAAAAAATCACCTACCTCTTGCTGGAAAAAAAATAAGTTTAAATAATGAACTAAATTGCTTTTTTCTTTCTTTCTTTCTTCTAGCTTTGATGTTGATCCTTTGAGACGACATACCTTCTGGACAATAGTTATTGGGGGAACATTTACATGGCTAGGACTCTATGGAGTCAATCAGTCCACAATACAGAGATGCATTTCCTGCAAATCGGAAAAGCATGCTAAACTGTAAGCTAACAGTCATTAACCTTTTCCTGCAATCGATCAAGAATTGCACTAAGTTTGTCAGCTATACCAAATAAACATTGGGATCCCATTAGTTAATAGTAAATTAATTTTACTCTGACAGTCTTACTACCTCTGGCTCAAAATGACTTAAGTATATGCAGAGGAAAAAGAAAAATATACTTTTGCAGCATATCAATTTATGATCAGTCTGATAAACTAATCCTTTGAAGGAGAGTATGGCAATAATGCCAACACAGAAGTTGTGCTACCTACAACCTCACTGTAAAAATGTATCTATTGGAACTGTGTTCATGTTATACTGGGTTAAAAGTCATTATTGATTTAGTGAGGCACTACAGTACAAGGTATTACCTAAATAAAATTACATTTTAATAATTTCTTAGAATTCTGCAGCATTAGAATAATCAGAATCAATGAAGAACAAAGTGAATCTTCACAATATAGATGTACAGGTCTCCATCTTGCTGCCTGCTTCAACTTCAGCAGTAGTATATGCATAGCTAGACATATTCTACTAAACAATCAGATTTTTTTCACACATTTAGGGCCAATTGCTTGCACATGTGGCTAAAGAATGAAGGTGACAATTTTTTCCAACAGTTAGCTTTTTTGCTGTCTGTAAACATATTAATTTTTCTGAAGGTCATGACTGTCTATATGAATTTATCCTGTAGAAAATTCAGTGTCTGAAAAACATATAGAAGTCATGCCAGTGAGAACATCACTAGTAACAAGTTGGGGTAACCTTTGTTTCCCAGTAGCAGACTCTGAGTTGGTCTTAGCAATAGATCTTGCACAAGATGATGTCTAAGCACGATGTGAGCTCTATAAAATCTGGCAGCTCGCAGAACCTGCAGGATTGCTGACCCACAGCCACACAATCTTCCTAGCAGATGCTGTCACCAACATGCATTTCATGGAATAGTTAAAAACAACCAAGACTGTTACTTTGCATAGTAACATTGGAAATAACATCCTATGTGCTCTAAAGGGAGGACAGCATCAGCATCTCCCAACAGGCAAAAATCTGTTCTTACATGGGACAGGAATGACAGATCCAGCACTGAGTGCAACCTATTTTGTGTAGAGGTTACTTTACTCTTCCAGCTCTATGGAGTTGCTTGGAAACTTTATCTTTGCCCTATAGCATAAGGATGGTGTACTTTTCCTTCTTCTTTATTTTTTAATCTTGCTTTGAATTATACCAGTTTAAATTACATAACCAGTTGGAATTATGGAATCTCTCAAGAAAGTTCAGAATAAATATCTTGTAACAACTTTTTTTATTTATCTTCCATAAAACAGTTTATCTCTTTTGCTCTAGGGCACTGTACCTGAATTTATTGGGACTTTGGACAGTCCTAGTGTGTGCGGTGTTTTGTGGATTGGTGATGTACTCTCATTACAGGAGTTGTGACCCGTGGACTGCTGCTTTCATTTCAGCTCCTGATCAGGTACAGATGTCCATTACAATAATTAGGAGCTGCTTTGGGCTCAGATATAGCACATATCAGGACAGTTAACTTTTGTGCAATGCTCTATGTCCTTTCAGCACTCAGGGACTAAGGTGAGTGCCAGATCAGGGCTACGACAGTATCTGTTCTGGCACTCCTGCAGTACTAATTCAATCGAGCATTTTTGCCAGAAGACATACCCTTTGGTCAAAATCTGAAACCATGTTATTTGGGAAAACAAGAATTTAGCAACATGCTCATAAGCATAAAATACTTCCCTTTTATTACCTAGAAAACTCTTAATTAATTTCTTGTGTTCTCTTGTGCTTCTTCTATCCCAGCTCATGCCATACTTTGTTATGGACATTTTTTCTTCCATGCCAGGAGTCCCAGGACTGTTTGTTGCCTGTGCATTCAGTGGAACACTAAGGTTTGTGAATCACAATTGGCTTTTTATTTGTTTATGATAATTTCTTGAGGATCCAGAATGAGGTCAAAATATGAAACCCTAAGAAAAGCCCAGCTGTTTTTCTTAGATCATTCTAGGAGCAGTAGTTCTTTATTGAATTATGTTTTAAATATCTGGAGATATTTAAAAGACATGTGGATGTGGCACTTAGGGACTTGGTTTAGTGGTGGACTTGACCGTGCTGGGTAAACAGTTGGACTTTGTGATCTTAGAGATCTTTTCCAACCTAAATGAAAGTCTAGCTCCACATCTCCAGTATCTTTTTATCCCAAATACATTTTAGAATTATGTTATCAATACAGACAAAGTATAGAAAAACTGAGTTTAACTTCCCAATATACTCTTGGGAGCTGCTCATGGTGAAATTGTCTTTACTTAACTGCCACAATATTATAGTCAGGGGTATAAATGTTTTCAGTCTATCTGGACTGTATTCACCAAAGATAATCTCATTCACCTATCTTTTTAAAAGAGTTGGGGCATTCATGGAGGACCAGGGTGGCACTAGTGGTGACTTGCACATCCTTCAATTTGCAAGGGAGTAATTCTGAAACACGTCTATATTTAAGGTCTTTGCAAACTTGTAAATCGAAGGGTCAGTTAGGATGTGTTTCTATCTTATTCCATGCCATCACAAAGCAGAGCCCCCAGCAATTGCAGAAGTAGCAGAAACCTCCCCAGTTAAAGTAGCACATATGAAAAATGAATCATATCTCTATAGATCTTGGAGAGCATTAGTGCTGAAAAAGAGGAAGCATTTCTTCATAAATATAATTTGATTTCAGATTATATTGCTTCCTATTTTCTTACCATTCTTCTCCCTTTCTACAGCACAGTAGCTGCCAGCATCAATGCTTTAGCAACTGTTACCTTTGAAGACTTGATCAAAAAAGGTTTCCCAAATCTTTCCGAGAAGATGAGCACGTGGATCAGCAAAGGCTTATGTGGGTACTCCAGATGAGATCCATTTCTTTAGCAGTAAAGGGCACTGCATAGAGAGACTCCCCCAGAAACACTTGTACTTTGTAAACCTCCACAGGAATGTAACACTATAAAACCTCAAGGAGAAAATCAGCCTGATGCTTCCGTAGCATTAAGTATCAGCATCATATGACAGAGAAACAAATACAGACTAGCACTAACAACCACTACTCAAAATCATTGGAAAAGTTTGGTCTACTGAAAATATTGGAAAACAGTCTTCATAACACAGAAAGAATATTAATGTAGTTATTACCACATTACTCTATTTATTTAGAATAATACAGTAAGTAATTTCTATTCAAACTTAGATTATCACATAAGTAGGTTATTACGCTTTTCAGAGAAAAAGTATGAAAACAGAAAAAGTAAAAAAACCCACAAAATGTCATTTACATATCAAGCATCCAACATTATTTTAATTTTTAGGATATTTGATACAATTATTGCAGTAAGATCATAACCCTTTTATAAATACCATAATACCACCATAAGAATTCTATTAAAGTTTGTAAATATCATGAAAGAGCCAAACCTAAATATTTTTTTATTTCTGTAACTGCTTCTAGTCTTCTTCATTCTTGTTTTTCTGCTTACTACTTAGTTTTTTCACTCTGGACCTAGAAAGATGATTTTTATGTCTGAAACCAAGGTGTGCTAGCATAGCGGTTTTGGATGGCTTTACTCAAGACTGCCTGCAGATAGAATTCCACCTATCATGAAGTTAAAATTGGTGTCAAGGGAAGAAAGCCATGCTGTTTTATCATTTCTCAACTCATTTATTAGATTAATTTAAAAGTGATATTTAAAGGCAACAGAAATGTTTCCACATGAGGCATAACCTCTAAATTAATTTCATTGCTATTGTTCTACTTTTGTAAGAATTATCAATCAACCAAACAGCCAATGAGGCCTCACACAAGACACTGCTGGGCATGTAATGCTCTACTCTAAACATCCAATAAGAAGTGCAAATTCCTCCATGCTGCCTGGTCATCTCAGACTCTGCTGAGCTAGAAACCATCCCCACTATTAACCAGCACTGACAACCTTGCTACCTTATCTTTCCCAGGTGTATTATATGGTGTCCTGTGCACTTCGATGGCTGCAGCAGCATCACTGCTGGGAGGAGTTGTGCAGGTATTTCTTGCTTCCAAAATACAATTAATAGAACAGGAATGAACAGAAAATGAACTGAGCAAATAATGCTGCCAGCTCTGATGGCTGCTAGATTACCTAAACTATTTCTGTGGACATTTTGCTGAGAGGAATAAGTAGGAAAAAAATCCCCTAACTCCTTCACTATTGAGTCACAGCTAGGAAACAATACTGAGTGTGATTCTCTCTTTAACTGGGCCATGAAATCATTACTTATCCCTTCCCCCTCACCATTTTCCCACTGAAAATTGCAGACCAAAATCAGAATTGGGCATGCTTCTCCTCAGCTGCTGCCCTGATCTCCTCTTTCTTCTCTGCACCCACAGGCCTCCCTCTCCATCCACGGGATGTGTGGGGGACCAATGCTGGGATTATTTACTCTGGGAATTGTGTTTCCCTGTGCTAACTGGAAGGTAAGGAAACAAAAATCTGATCTAAAAGAAAATCTCTTGGTGTTTGGTGAAAACTCCCATTTTGAGAATTGTTTGGGTCTTTGAGCTACTTTTCAGATTTAGTGCCTGAGGATCTAAGATCTATTTATATATGCCTTTTCTCTGATGAATTTAAGTCCACCCAACTGTGGAATAATTGGTGATTAGATTCACATGAGAGTTTTCTTAATTTTTTTTTTGTTTTCAAGTTTCATTAAGAAGAAAAAATTATTCTATACTTGCACAGAGTGATTTCAAAAGCTTTGCCTTCATTCTTTCACTCAATATACAACATGAGCTCATTCCATACTGCCCCATCAGGATTCCCATCAAGGTTAGCAGAAGTAAAACTAAAATCTGTACCACAGCTTTTATCACACTTCTGCTTCAACTTTTATAAATCGAGGGCACTAAAAGACTATGTTTATACCTTAGTTGAGAGACAACAGAATTTATTTATGCCATAAACCATCATTACCTATTCGTGCCTAATTCACATTCACAGAAAAGCACTTTCCACATATCATCTTTAACAATATCTTTCTATACTTACCAAGGGTGCTCTCGGAGGCCTCTTAGCTGGGATCAGCTTGGCTTTTTGGGCTGGTACCGGCTCTTTCATTTACCCTGCACCACCAACAAAGTCCATCCCTCTGCAACTGTCTACCCTCAACTGCACACTGGCTAACAGCACCGAGGCACTGGTAACACCAGCTCCCATGGTGGCTCCCGACAGGTACTTTTCCAACTGTTACCATTTCAGCCTACATTTTGCCAAGTGTGCCACCCCAGCCTGTATCTGGGGTGCAGGCAGTAACCACAGAGCAGGCTGGGAGTGCAGACTGATGCCAGATGACACACCAACTGAAGCATTTTGCTGGCACAGTCAGTCAACAACTTAAATGCAGCTGTTGCTTATCACTAGCTGCTTCTGTCACCTCTTCACAGGCCTTTGCTGGCAGACACCTGGTACTCCATGTCCTACCTGTACTTCAGTGCCATCGGCTGCATGGGCTGTGCCATCACAGGGCTGTTGATAAGCTTTATAACAGGTTGGTGTTCTAAACATACATAGACACGTATGTATATATAAACAAACATGCTTTTGCATAAGCTGACTCAGATGTTAAAAAAGCTTTTAAAAAAGTCCAGTAGGTGACTTAAGACACAGACTCAGAAGAGGGCAGTGGGCTCTGATCCTATTCCTCCACCTCATGATCTGAAGTTCCCAAGCTATCCCAGCTATCCATAGACACACTTATTATTACTTTCTTTTTGCAGGACCTAGTAAAGGAGAAGACATCCCACCAGTGTTAATTAAGCCGGTGTGTAACCCCTTTTGCTTTTGGTCCAAAAGACTCAAAATATTCCTCTGGTGTGGTGTGCAGCACAACAGCTTGGAGGTGAGTACCTGAACCCAGTTAGGCCCTGCTGTGGCCCAGGAGCAGTGGGAACACCTGCATGTGCCTAGGTGACAGCAAGGGCTGAGCAGAGAACCAGCTAGCTTTCAACAGTTGTTTTAAATTACGAAAGGGAT
Source organism: Acridotheres tristis (assembly GCA_037013685.1). Classification (NCBI taxonomy): domain Eukaryota; kingdom Metazoa; phylum Chordata; class Aves; order Passeriformes; family Sturnidae; genus Acridotheres; species Acridotheres tristis. The sequence goes on from CM072890.1 coordinate 13,404,187, forward strand.
GCTGCATAAGCACCACAGACTGGAAATGAGATCAGCCAAACCCTTGCCAGCAATAAGTTACCTATTTTTCCCGTTTCCATCAAAAATGGGGACTCAGGCTCTCCAAAAATAAAAAGCCCTCGGGAAAGCCCGGACTTCATGAATCAGGGTCTGACCTCCCTTGTCCTGCTCCAGCAGCCGAGTAGGGACAAAACTGCACTTTACACACGAGACAGTTCAGCAAGATATCGCCTTCCAGAAGCTCAGAGAAAAAGACTTTAGCACTCCTATTCTCACGAAGCTCTCTTGCTGCTGCCATCCCCACCATCAGAGCCTCTGAGGCTTCTGCCCCTGGAGCAGCACCAGAGAGTAACAGTCAGACAGTGCTGCACTCACCAGCTCCTTTCGACCTCCACCTCCTCCACAGCAACAGGGCCAGCAATTCTTCAGGTGTCTCAAGGTTTTGTAGCTCATTAAAAAGGCATACAGAATGAACACCTTTCTTCTTGCGCTTTTTGAATTATTTTAACAATTTTCCCTTAATCAAAGGAAAAATGTAGTGAATACAGGCTTCAACCTACAAGGGTATTTTCTTTTTTTCAGATCGACTTTGAGAAAAAACTGCCTAAAGTTGCTGCAAATAAAACTAGAACAGATTACACCAAGAATAACACCAACAAAGAAAATAATCACCAGATCTGTGGTTACAATTCTGAGGAAAATTCATATACAAATATAAGCAGGGAATCTTGCCTCTAGAAGTTGAGGGACAAGAGATGTTTAATCAAACTTTGGTTCTTCAACTTTAGAAATTAGTAACTTCTTTTACTGAATTTACCACCTTGTAGGTGACCAGGAGGGAGCAATTGCTCTCTATAGCAATAAAAGCCAGATTTTTATTTACGAATTTCTTGGTAAGACCTGGGAAATGATCAGACAATCCAAATTGGGTTTTGGAAGCACTACTATTTCAGAAGAAATGTGTCATGAATTTTGTAGTGGAAGCTCTCACTCAGACACAGCTGCAATATATCTGCATCACAAGCTCTATTCAGCAACTCGTGGTTGAAGGGAATGTGCAAAGGTGAACTTGAAATTAATTAAGGCTTTGGAGAAGTTTGTGAGATGTGTCACTAAGCTGAGTCTGTGAGCTGCCCTCTGATGGACAGAGAGAAGAGAGGTCAGGTTGAGCCTACACCCAGGTATCACAGAAAGTCTCCTCACAGGAACCTTGTATAGAACAGACTGGTCTTTCAGTCACTGAGATAACAGTGTTTGCTTCCTCTGGGGATTTCAGGTTTTCTTTACAACTTCTCATTGTAAAAGCTATAGGACAGAGTAACAAATTTTACTTTGAATTCAGGTTCTTTATCTGTGATTTTAGTTCTTTATCTCTGTTAGTTTTCACCTCAAAACGATCTATTTTCATGCAATAAAGAAAATAAACCAACATTTAATGAAGATCATGCCTCCTAATTGATAATTCATGCTGAATTTTGAAAAAAAGGGCACATAATTAGGAAGAATAATCTGTCTTGGATCTTGGAATCAGAGCCCACTCAGTGCTCTCTTCAAGTGAAAGACATTTATTCTAAAACTTGCTGTTTGTTAATAAAAATCAACAGATCACCTCTCATCTTGAGAAACTTCTGGATATAGTTTTTCAATAAATATATTTGATTTAAACAAAATTCACAATTGAATGAAACAGACTGAATGACAATATCAAAGATGACTCATGGACCCAGTTGATACATTTAGCTTGTACGTCTTTGAAGAGCCCCAACATTTCTTTTGCTTTATCAGTGATCATCTTTATGACGTAGATGTATGTCAATCTGGTCCTTGAAGTAGCTTCCCCTGTGTTCATGCCCTACCCCTGGAAGTGGTCCCAGGATTTATATCAGAGAACAGGAATAGTAGTCTGTAAATGATACTCCCTTGCTTGCATCGAACAGTTTGTCAAGAAACTGACAATTAAGTCAATATTTGTGTTAATCCCTTTTACATTGCTTTCATAATCTCATTAAAGCTGATAGCTGAGTCTGGCTAGCTACTTGCTGTCTCATGTGGCATGCCTTCCCTTCCTGCTTCCATACTTGGGATTGGTAGCAAGGCAAAGATGGAAACTCAGTAAATACTACTGAATCATTTATATCTCATGGCCACGTACTTTACTGATTAGGTTGTATTAAGAAAGTCTAACTACCATGCATAAAGATGTACAGTAATTCCTGAGTCAAAGCAGTTCAAAACACCAATATGAAGCTATATAGTCAGATGGAGGATGAGAAAACCCTCTCTAGTCACAGTTGGAGGATATCTGATTCAGGGATCTGTAACTCTGAAGACAACCAAGTCTCCTCCGAATATTTCTGAAGGAACTTAAAGAAGTATTATTATGCTCTACATGCATTTCACAAGTTTGGCAGCACTGGATGCACTACAGACTTAATATCTTCTCAAGTCATTTGCCACAAAAGAGAATCTTAATTTATCCATTTAATGTCAGAAGAAAGTGAGTTAGGTTGGCTAGAATTGCATTCTCTCCATATGCTATTGAAGAAATATACTGAAGGATTTTTCTTCAACTATTTCCAGACTAGTTTTGTCACAACCAAAGCTGAAGTGTTTTCTGTATTTGTAAAGGAGCCAGCCAGAGGGTTATACTAATTCCAACATGTGGATCATGCATGCCAACCTATGATGGCTAAAATCACTAGTTCATTATTCATCCTTCTAGCAAGATTAAAGGATAAATCTAGCAAAATTGGATCTCAGAGAAATTCCCATTCTGTTAAAATATTCATGCCAGTGTTGTTATCTTCTCATTTCCTCTACATCCTGAGCCATTGATCTTTCCAGAGGCAGATCTAGCATGTCCACTTTGATTGGAAAACTGAGATTATGAAACTAGAAGAGCTTAAATTTAAGAAACAGTTAGTCACTAGTGAAAGCAGTACAATATAAATGACTGAAAATTTGAAAACTCAGTCTACATGTGCCTTGAGGCCAAAATAATTGAATATTTAATTGTTAAAAATGCCTGAGTCAAGTATGACCCTGAAATTGCTTTCTTACAAGACAATGGTTTGAATGCTCATAAGCACTCTCTTTTCAAGTATATAATTGCTGCTCACTTTTCAAGTATACAACTGCTTTTAATTACCTTTGAATATTTGGAATAATAAAGCTCACAGCCTTTTTCAAAGATATCCAAGTTTATTACTGAAAAAAAAGTAATAATCAAATGTGCATGACACAAGCAAGTAGTTGCATTTGTATATGTAAACCTTGATAAAGTAAACAGCCTCCAAAATTTATGCCAAAAGTGTCTTACAGTAGTTAATCACATTTACAACTTTTCCTCATTGAATTCTTTTACTTCTGGGGTACATAGCTGCTTGTAAAAGCAATCCTAATACACAAAAGAAACTGAAAGCTGGCATGCTGGAGGAAATAGCTTTTGCACAGAAAAGTAAATTTCTCCAAAATGCTCTCTGATACTGTAAACTTGTTTTAAATATTACTTACAAACTGTAGATTTATAAGTAGAAAAAATAGCTGTGATTTTATTCTTGCTCCTTACTTAGAAATCAAGTTGTATTTAAATGTTACATAGATTTCAAATATATACACATTTTAAGAAATCTCTTATGATCACGATATTGCAAGTTAGCCAGGACTATCAGAGTAAAAAAATGACTGAAGTATCTTATTCAGTCAGATTTTACATGAGATTATTTCAAAGAACTGAAATTTCAGTGATACTACTCTAGGTAAAAATTAGAGCCAACAGTTTGGAAGATTTTTCAATACTAAACTCCAAGTCATTTAATAGAATGTGAAAAGAAAATGGGATCTAATTTTTTTCATTATTAACAGACAAATCATCGTGTTCTCAGTGGTAAAAGTAGGTTCTCTCTCTAGCTTTAGACTCAATTGAGTTTAATCTTAATTTCTCATCCTGTTGCATCCTAACAAGTAGCTCATATCAATAAGAATGCAAACTACAGAGAACAACTAGCAATCGAGAGGTTGTATCAAGAAGATAGAATGAGCCAACAGAACTAAAACAAGGTCATTTTGAGTGCACTGAAGAGGGAACTATTAACATTTCAAGACTAAATCCCAGTCCTGGATTTTAAAAGCTCCGATATACCATGGAATAGTGATTTCCCTTCTGCTCCTTGTTGTGCCATTAGAACTTTGTGCTGTTGTGGTAACATTGTGCTATTATGGTTACGCCAACGTTATGACAAATTTCTAGGAAATATGTTTGTAATGGCAATATCAGATAAAAATTGTCAAAATGAATCCATTATAGAAATTTAAAAACTATACAACTGTGTAGGGTATTTAGGATGTATCTGTAGGAAGGGACATATGGAGAAAAAATTGTGGTGCTTGGGGAAGTGACTGAAAGAACAGAAACGGAACAGGTAGAGGTACCCCACACTGCCTCACACTGCTTCATCCAACCAATGCTTACAGATTTGTAAAAAGCACCACACAGACTAGTATTTGTTCACTTTCTGCTTTGGCATCTCAATAAGAGACATCCAAAAACACCCTGTAAAAAAATCTGCTGTTACAGAATTGCCCTGGCAATTGGACTGTCACCCAGAAGGCAGTGTGTAGTAAAACACTGGAGGGAAAAAAAAAAAGATCAGGAGGCCTATCCCCATGCTTTATTCTCAAACCCTTATTTTTCAGAGCCTGTTGCAATTCTGCAGCAAAACTTGCTGGAGTAAACATGAGCCTTTTTTTGCCTTCTGCTCATTCTCACCCTCCACGTGCTGGTTGCTGAATTTTACTTCAGAAGAACATGGGACTTTGCGAGCATGAGGTTGGATATGAAAAGACTTAGGGAATTTTTTAAGCTACCAGATTTTCCACTACAGGAATATAGGTTAGAATTCACTTAAACACTTCCAAAAGTGTCACTGTATTTTAGTCAGACAAAGTATGCATTGGAACAAAATAACAGTTCTGTCTAGAAGTAGACTTCTATTTGAATTCTAGAATCAGTCTTAATATCAAATAATTATTATGAAGTGCTGCCCTTATATTTGCTTCAAACTTTGCCCCAAACAAGCAACCTTAGCACTTCATGAGGATCCAAAATATACAATGCTTCTGGAAGTACTACTACATTTTAATGGAATACTGATACCACACTTTTTGTCTCTGTCCATTTCTTAATAGAAATAGAAATTAAAGAGAAAATGTGATTTTTTTTTTATTTTCCATCAACTTTTTTGCATTTATAAGTAGCTGTTTGTATAAAATTGGTTTTATAAGGCTACTGCCCAATATATATAAAAAAAATCTAGTTTATAGTATTTTTAATGAAAATTGGTCACATTTACAGGTTAACTATGCTAATTTGCCTCCAACTGTGACATAATACAAAAGTTTGTTAAGTCCCACAATGCAGGACATGACAGGTAACTCCAATGGATTCCATGGCTCCAGAAATTCTCTCTGGCAACACTCCCAGTTGGAGTTTGCAGTAGAGGAAGCTGCAGCAAGGAAAGAGCAGATGTGCATTATGCATATGATTAGACTGATCATCCTAATGGCACATTTAGAATGAAACATCACCAAAACTCTTGCCTTTCCCCATATTAACACTCACCCTGAACCTATGTTTCCCAAGGTATTTTTCCTGCTGTAGAACTTTTATGAAGGAAACTTCTGGAAATTTATTAATTTTCCCATTAAGGTATTTATCTACTAACCTATTTTTACTAGTCTGTCTAGACATTTTCCTTTTGAGCTTTCCACAGGACACAACTGAGCCTAACTATACCTCAGAACACAATTTATGACAAGTTGTTGGAAAAAGGCATGGCCACAGCTGATGTGTATTTCATACTAATGACGATAAGTAATTCCAAAGAAACATCTAACAAAAAATAAAAGCTCACTTATCACCTATCATCACTATTGAAATTTTAGCCCTGTCAGCATTTTCTCTATAAATCCTTTAATGAAAAGGGTTAGGAAAAAAGTGAATAATTAATGTTGGAAAACACCTCAAAATTATCAGGTCCAATCTTTGACCAAGTATCACCATACAAATAAATCACAACATTAATTGCCATGTCCAACCATTCCTTGAACACTTCCAAGGATGATGACTCCACCACTCCTCAGGCCAGCCCATTCCAATGCTTAAAATGAAAAAATTCTTCCTGATGCCCAGCCTGAACCTTACTGAGTGTAGCCTGAGATTATTTCCCTTGTCTTGTCATAGTTGCCTGGTAGAAGAGGCTGAGTCCCACCTTGCTACAATCTCTTTTCAGGTAGTGGATAAGACACCTCTGAGCCACCTCATCTAACTAAACAATCACAGCTCCTTCAGCCATTCCTCCTATATCTTAAATCTCTCTAAATGCCTCACCAGCTTCATTGTCCTTCTCTGGACATGCCCCAGCACCTCAATGCCTGCCTGGAATCGAGGGGCCCAGAACTGGACACAAGTCTCAATGTGTGGACTCATAAGTATAGATGGACAATCACTTCCCTGGTCCTGCTGTCCACACTATTTCTGGCACAGGACAGGATGCCATAGGCTTTTTTGTCCACCTGGGCAGATGCTGGCTCATGTTCAGCTGCTGTTGACTAGCACCCCCTGGTCCTTTTCTGCAGGGCAGCTTTCCATTCTGGCCCCAGCCTGTAGCACTGCAGCGGGGTGTTGTGATCCAGGAACAAGACTTAGCACTTTGCCATACTGAACATTCCACTGACCTTGGCCCATTGATCCAGCCTGTCCATATCTCTCTGCAGAGCCTTCCTGCCCTCAGACAGATCCACAATCCCACCCAACCTAGTCTGTAAACTTATTGAGGATGCCCTTGATCCCCTTGTTCAGATCATTGATAAAGGCATTAAACACAACTGGCCCCAATACTGGGGCCCTGGGGAACCACACTACTGACCAGCTGTCAACCAGATAAATAGCATTCACTGCCACCCTCTAGGCATGGCCATCCAGTCAGCTTTAATCCAGCTAAGAGTGCACCTGCTGCCATCTTCTCCAGGAGAATGTCATGGGTGACATGGTTTCAAAGGCTTTACTGAACTCATCGAGGTTTGCCTTGCCTCCAAATATCCATCGAAGGATGCTCAATCACTGTGCTGTGGGAGCCTGAGCTCAACATTCAGGCAAGCCTTACCACTTAGCTGTGAATATTCTTAATGCCTCCCTCTTTGTAGAGACAAAATTCTGGGAACTAATCATTAGGATGGCCAATAAAACAGAAATCTTATTTTTCTTTTTTTATTCACCAAAGTTCAGATCTCACACATTAGGCACAAATTTAGAATAAAAAGTCTTAAGAAATGAGGTGTATATAATGTATCTGGACTTTGTGCCATTTCTGAAATGGAAATTTCTTTTGTCTGAATCTAGATGCATAATTTGGTTACGAATAAGTAGTAACACATTTTGAACAAATATTTTTAATATAAAAAATCTAGTTGCTCATGCAGTCTCTCTAAGGGTGCAGACATAGAGCAAAGTCTTCATAGATAGATCTGCAATGATCTAAAGCATTTTTGCGCAAATTGAGGTTCTAAAGCTTTGTCAAATTTTACAAATGCAGCCTGCATGCACAGTCTAGTCATACTAGTAATTTGTTTGAAAAGACATTATTTAGAATATGAAAAGATCATTCACCATTCAAAAAATACATTATTCCTGAGGACAGTGTGTGCCTTATTCTTTACGAAAATAACGTGCAGCCAATCAAAACAGCATACTAAGCAAAGTCTAGCAGAAAGGTTTCTCAGCTTAAGCAAATGGCTAGAATATGGCAAGGCCTTTATACATTGTTTATGTCCTCCAAAAGTAAAGGACAGTGTTTCTCCAAACTTCTGGTGCTTTTCCAGTGCATAAAATACACCATGCCAGATCTACACACTTGCCTTTCATATACTTCTATATTCCAGAGCTGAAAAAAATTCATATATATATATATATATATACATATATATATATATGTATATGTAAATCTCAAATACAAAAAGATTTTTTTAATGTGGCTTTTCAAACCTGATTGGAATTTGCCTAGGTATGTATTTACATGTGCCAATAACAATAGAAGAAAGTATAAAATGGTATTTCTGATTTTTGCCTGATTTTACCCTGTATCTTTATAACTTGGGCCAATGAAGACATTTTTTTTTTAGAGAAAATATTAAAAATATTAAAAAGAGCTCATCTGTGACCTCCTGAAATATTATCACTAGGTGGCACAGAAACAAAAACTGTTACACGGGGTTAATGCTGCCAAATGGTGCTTGATGATCCATAGAATGAGACAGAGAGACAATAAATTAAATCAAATGTTGTGATTCTATTAACACTGAGGAGAGTGCAGTAATTATTTTTTTTTTCTGATAATGACTCCTGAGGAACTTAATGCAAAACCAGAATATGAAGAAACAAAACAGCCTTTCCAAAATATGGCAAGCTGAGTTCCATCAGCCCTTTATCACAGAATGAACAGGTAATGTATATGATTGGACCAGATCTTCACATTTCTTTCCTCCTTTCATGGAGCACTATAGATACTCCCACAAGTGCCTTGTCTGGTAACAGAGCTGAAATTAACCACAAAATCTCATGAGTGTGGTGAAACAACTGAAGAATTAAAAGGCTGATGTTAGGCTCTCCGGATAAAATACATCCTATTTATCAACTTTGATGGGTTCTTGACTCTTGAAATTAATTTCGATGAAATAAAATACGATTATTGTGATAATAAATGTAACTGAATACTGGAATCACACTTTTAAATTCAACGGGATAGTGTAAATAGCAAAAATTCAGGTCTTTTCATATCTGTCAGCAGTGATTTTGCTGTAGCTTTATCCCTAAAAAAAGTCAAAATCTGTAACTTTGTAGTTACTATGCTTTGCTGACTCTGTTTTTTAGATTTTTCTCATCCAATGTAGAGAAGTATTATTTAAAATTGTACAGGAGAAACAGAACAACTGCAACTCCGTTTATCTACTCCCTTCCCTGCAAGGCATCCCTCCAAACTTGTTTAAACATTAAATACTTTTCCTGTATTACGAAACATTAGTAACAAACAATTTCATCACCAAAATGTGACTATTAACCACAAGCAACACTGCAGTATGCTGTTTGCACATAAAAACTGAAATTTGATACTTCAATGAATATCTACTTTTTTAGTGATTTTATCAAAAAAATCCCCCCCAAAGTGTAAGAAGACATAGCACTAGTACTACTACATCTAAGAATAACCAGCTTGTGTGTATGCATGTATATACAATCTGTATACATATTTGCCTGTATCCAGCTCCAGTGTTATGACATATTTAGGCCAATAAAAGAAGTGTACATTAATGCAACATTTACTATTACAATAAGAAGAACACTGCTCCAAATTGCTCTTCTTCTTCCCTGAACAAGCAAGCCACAATGTTATACTGTATGTCTCATATATATCTGCAGAAGCTTGCATACTATAAAGATATAATTGTATTTTGAAGAGAAAGTAATTTCACTGCATGGGAGTTTTTCAAGTTAGCATTCTATAAAGTCACGGAATCATTGCCCAGACAGATCAAGAGGAACAGTAACACAGTTAGCATGAAAATGACACTTCTTTCATCCTGGAAGTCTGTGGAGATAGCCTTTCCAAAAGTGGAAAGACAACTCAACAGCTGTGTAATCTTCAAACAGAAAATTATGTCCTCTTAGTGCTGCTGCTTTCTTTCTGAATTTGGATTTTTTGGTTTTCAACTAGATGGATAAATTAATGACACTGATGTGCAAATCTTGAACTGCATAGTATATATTAGCAGTCACAGACCCCCTTTTTAGGGTAGGACCACATCCACAATCTCAACAAGAGACTAAACCTGACAAAACAGTAAGCCTGAAAGATCAAGTCATGGCCACAAAGGCAACAATTTCTCTTTTCTTTAGAGGTGCTAACAAATGCAGCTGAGCAATCAGAAGCTGTAGAAGTAGTCGATATCATGGAAATTGGTTTTAGCCATGCCCTTACTCTATAGGTTCATGATAATTTCCTGGTTTTGTCATGCTTATAGTATCTTCATAAACAGCATGAAAATCCATTGCCTTTTTTAAAAATAGTATCCAGATTTTTAATCTGTCTGCACATTTCTGAATGCCAATTGTCATTGGAGCTTATCACAGACCAGTTACGGGTAAGGCTTTTCATCGTCATCATTGGAAACATCGATTTTTCAGTGCCCACAGAAGTATGCAACTGTACTGGCTAGCAAGAACATATATACACCACCACCAAATCTCACACTGATGCCAGACTGACTTCATTTTGTAGCTTCACTGGCCAGTTTCAAACGGTGCTTTTGTTGTAGCACGGTAGTGACTAAGGCCATTCATGGTGATACTGTTTCCCATTCTTTTTCCTTTCTCTTTGCAAATGTTCCAGCTCAGCCTCATACATCATTTCCTGGACTAAGTATTTCTCTCTTCTCATTCTGTCACACAAGTCTTTTGGTATGTCTGGAATTAGGTAGGCAATGAAAGACTTTATTCCAAACACAAGGTGCTGAAAAAAAAACCAAAAATAATTGCTTAACATATCAACAAGTATTCTTTTGTAGGACTATATTTTAGAGCCTAAAAGTCTACGGCAAAACTGGAGCTGAGATTCAAGCAGTGTTTGTTCAGGGCTTATAACAGAAATAGGTCATCAGATTCCTGGGTAGCATGCAATATGTTCTTTGAACTTAGTATGTATGTTTCTACTTCTCTATTAGGCTAGAATCATGCATCATTTTCCTGACACAGATTCTACCTTGTAATAACTGTGCCTACTATACACAAAACTCCCATTTCTTCTTTTTCAATAAAACAGGCAAGATTGGGCAGGGAACCAACACGATGGATAAGATGACTGTTAAGGAAACATGATTTTAGAGGAGGTCTACACTAAGTGCATGCTCTTTCAATTCTGCTTGAAGCAGCTGATAGACAACAGTTTGGGGAAGACAATGTTTTTCCTCTCTCTTGAACAAACAAGTAATTAATATGACAATTTATTCATAAGACTACAGTAAAGAATCAACTCAGACTTTTAAGAGGTAGAAAGGAATTGTTCCCTTCTGTAACTAACCTCAAACACTATTATGAAGGCCAGCCGTGCTGCCAGGACATGCCAAAACTGCAAAGTGAATTCATATGGAGTTGAACTCCATGGTGGGGCTCTGTAGTCTCTATACCTGCAAAGCAAAGAGAGACCCAGTAAGTTATCCTGTGCTCAAAGACCTAGGCACAGTCAAGTGGTCTCTAGTGCATCCTAGACCTGGCTAAAAGTGAAAGTGAAAGTAGATTTCAAGAGGAATTAAACAGAAAGGGAGAGCAACTGTCCAAAAAACAGGCTATTAAATAAAACTGTTTATGAGTAAGTACTTTTTGCTTCCAAAAGTCCAGAACAAACAGTTTATTTTATTATTACAAAGCTGGAGTGTTACATGTTGATTCTAAATTGGTTCTTGCCTTTGCTTACAAGCATTTGAGATTCTCCAGACAAAGCTTGCATAAATGAAATATGATTCTAATTTAAACTAACACTCACTGCAAAACTAAGCCTGAAAACAGGAGTGCCCTCGTAATATTTCATTTTTATGCTGTACTTCTTGTATTTATCTTGCATAACTGTTTGCAGTCTCAACCTGGGTTAGAGAGGTAACAAAAATTTCAATTGTATATTTTAATTAATTGACTTCAGAATGCTTAACAACATTGAAATGTGGATTTTTACCCTTCTTGGCAGCTGGTAAAACTTTTAAATTAAATAATTCATAGAGACATGAAAGATAATTGCTTGCAAGAGTCCTGCAAAAGCTTCAAACACAGATTTCCAATATGTTAGTAGTGTATCCTACCACACACTCTTTGCACCTGAGGCTTCTGTGCTGAACAAACATGAACTCCAAGGCTTTTATGGGCAAAAAAGAAATGCCAGCAATTTAAGCACTGCATTTAAGCACTGCCAGCAATTTACTGTCTGCTTTAATGTCTATGCCTGTATTACAATTTGTGAGAGCACTGAAACATACCGACAGTATCCTGAGTATCCCATCCCAAGTTCACTCAGATCAAATACTGATAAACTGCTGTTGACATATCCTTTTAAGCATCTGAAAGAAAAAGCCATTTAGGCAGCACTTCCCTCATAAAGTGGTTATATAAAAAACATACTGTACATAAACATATTCTGCTATCAGATATTGTGAGCATAATATTTATTTGCTTATCAGGACAAAAAAATTCTAGAATTTCATGCAGAGAAGCTAAGGTCACTGGAAAAAAAAGACTAACATCTGTTTCAGGTATAGCACTGTTTAAAAGTCTATTTTCAGAACTTCTTATGGTTTTGCTTCTTATTTACTAGGAGATATAAACCAAAAATTGTTGCTACGTTGTTTTTAATTACTGATCTTTGAAAGATGGATAGAAAGGCAGAGAGCAGAACAATTTAACACAGAATCAGATTCTTGCAGAATCAGCCACCAATAATGCAGCATATACAAAAAAATAGCAGGTTTTCTGAGTTTTCACCAACAGTAAAATGAACAGTGCATATATACCAAACAGCTATATTAAAGGAAAAAAATTATTACTATTAATTACAGAAATCATATAACTATACTGATTTATGACTGTAGGAGTGAATTTTTGCTGTTGCTTGAAAACCACAGCCATGTAAGACAACCTATCCTCTTTGAAATTTGTCTTGCAACTTAACTAAAACACATGTAAAAGTCAAAGAAGATTTAAGAAGAGATGCATGAAGAATCCTTTTATAATCTGGATCTTCAGGTTTGCTGTAATACCCCAAATCACTACTGGCAAAAAAAAGAAATAGAATTACATAGTTCTGTCTTAAATGGGTAGTGTGCATTAAGCATTAACATTTTTCTGATACTGTCTCTTTTCATCCTTTCCCACCTCATTATTTTTGCCCTTAAACACTTTTCCTATGACAGCTCAGGAAGAGTAAATCTCTATTTTTGGGAACATATACGTGTGTTTGGGATTTACTGGGAGAAGACAGTAAAAACCTACTGCAGAAAAGAAGAAAAGCTTATCTAGAAAAGATCTGAAAACTGATGCAATGTACAAATTTTTTTGTTTGCATTCAGAAGGGAAAACATAATTTTCCATTTATATAACTAGCTACTTTGCAAACTCTTTAGCATGGCACTTCACATCTGTGAAGGTTTGCACAGATGTAAAAAAATGTATCTGATACATATTATCATACAAACACAGTTGTAAATTGTACTTCCACTGAAAAATACATGTATATATAAAGAATATCCTAATTACTTTTCTTGTCTGTAACCTTGATCTGTACAAGGACCATATTTGTATGCATAGACAAAACGTGGAATGTAATCAGACGTAATGGCAATAACAAAGGCATTGGTGATGACAGCCAGAACTCCAATTCCTTCCAGAATTCCATACCAAATACCTAGAAACAAAAGAGAAATGTCAACAACGTCAGTTTTTTTATAGTCATATTAAGCCATATTATTGCTAATAAATTAGCAATCATTATTAGTCATAGAGTTTTCCTTTCTTATTGAGAATGAGTTATGAGACAGAAAACTAGTCACGATTAAGCCATATCCCCACATTCCAGCCACCACCAGCACCACCCAAATGGAATCTTACAATAGGGCACATCCTGCTGAGAAAACACAGCTAAGCAACAAAGGCATAACCATAATTTTTTGTTATAACGGCCAAATAGGAGATTCTGGAAAGAGATTTCTTATTTAATTCAATTTTAAATTAAAATTTAATTCAGTCCTTTTATTTAATCTCTAAATTCAACTGATTTTAGACCTAGGGTTCCATAAATCAGAAGCCTGAAATACTTTTAGCCTGTTTTCAATATTCAAACTATTATGATTCCTTATTGTAAATGGAAAACAAGCTTGAGGAATCCTCTTAGCAAAGCAACTAACTATCCCTTTGTCGCCTAAAAGGAAAGTTGCCACTGAAATCTGTTAGCTATATTACCATCTTGAATTACATGAATTACTTCAGGGGTTAAGTAAGCTGTTCTCCAGAGGAAACTACAAAAGAGATGATACCTGACAGTGACAGCCATTAGGTTCTCTCACCTATATCTGTTGCTCTTGCAGGCATAGGTCTTCGCCACTGAGTGACAAACTTGTATGCGTCTAACCTGATTTCTATGATATTGTTAAGCAGTGCCAGGAGAGGTGCCAGTGGGAAGGCAGCAACAAAGATGGTGGTAAAGCCAAACTGTAAAACTAGACAGGCATTTCTGTGGTTAGAAATTAGAAACTCAAAAAATCTTTTAACATGCAATATAGTTTTACTTTCTGAAGCCTCTCAGATTTGCTCACCCATCTCTAAATATTCATCCATTAAGCCATGGAGATTCATAGGTTGCAGATTCCAATCTTTTTCCCACTGAGGTAGAGAAATTTTATTCTCCACTGATTGCCCTCTTCTTTTCATTTTGCGTCGTGACCACCAATTCTGTAATAAACTTTACAGATAAGAGAGTATTAAATACTATCTGCTCAGAGATTTAAAATATGTTCTGGTACTGTTTTGAAATAAGTGGGCCTATTTTGAACAGCACCTGGATGATTACTTAGGTATTTTATGGAAAATTTTACAATACCATCTTAGATACAATGCAAAGAACTTATAAAAGATCTCAAAATTCTGCATTATAATTTTAATTATGTCTTTAATGTAGCATGTTCGGCATTGTACAGATAAGCTTTTCAGAATATGGAACATGCTTGCATAGACTTTTTTTTTTGGTAAGATTTATGTGAATGACCAAATGAAAAAAGAACAAGAAAAAAGAACCACGCAAAGCAAGAGAACTAAAAAGTAAATAATGCTTTATCTTCAGTCCTGTAAAAGACAAACCAGTTCAGTGGAACTTAGTAAGAACACCATACTAAAGTAAACTGTATAGTAGAATACATATATTTTTGAACAAACCTAAAGATCTAGATGCCCTACAGAATATTTCTTTTCTAAAGCAGGAAAAAGCATTCAAAAAGGTGTTGCTGAATGCTGAAGGTGGAAGTATTTAAGACTATTCTTCATAAAGCTGTGCAGAGATCTTTTCACACAGTAGTTATAAATATTGAGGAGATAGGCTCATGAATTGAACTGTAATTTAAATGAAAAATATTATCCAGTACTGACACATGGACCAACTAAAGACTATTATTTGTTTCTAGATATTATGGGAAAGAGACAAAAGATGGGAAATAACTTCCTTGTAAGCATTTTTATAAAAAGCCTGCTCTTTTTTTCAAGCTAATTTAGTGTTTGGCTCTTGATCTTTCTTGTTACTGAAAGACAAACTGTTGCCTATGCTGGAAACAATGGTTTTGTCAAACCAAAACATTTCTTTTTGTAACAGAATATAAGCATGCTCTAAAATAAATTTTAGACAAAGTTAACATCCTGCTTGGCAGAGAAGACAGGAAGCCTGGCAGTTCAAGCAGGTTTCTCAATTTCAAAAATCCTCATTCCACAACATACAGTACATAGTCCCCTGTTTGCAGAACAACTGCAATTGCATATTGTGAGCAAAATCCTGTCTAACATATTTTCAAGGTTAAGACTTCAATTAGATCAGTATTTGACGATCAACATTTTACTGGAAACGTTCTTACAGATTCAAGAGAAGTGTAAAACTCTTAGCTTATTAGTCATTTCAGAGGCTGAACAGCTCTGTATTATGGAAAACGAAATCATAACAAACAATTTAGATGCTTAACATACCCTGAGAAGCTTTATCTTAGAGCAGAAGTTAATGCTTTCCTTGAGAGTAAAGTGACAATATGTGAGGTGCAATGAGTGAAAACCTTTTCCAAACATATAACTGTTTCTCCCTATCACTGAATCATGCTAACATGGATTTACTATTTTTAAAATGAACTTTAACATCTGTACTTACGGATAGCCTAGTTCCATGAAGTTGTTCCACATCTGTTTTAAAACCATAATAACTCCCATTTGTAAGCACAGATCTATCAAACAGCCACTAGGATGACACTGAAATTAATTGGAAGAGATCAACAGCTAAAATCAGAGAATTCCTTTATTTTTATCTGTTCAGAGCATAAATAAAAAATTTGTGTTGAAGAACACCAATCTTCATCAGCAGAAATATTAAAAGAAATGTTAAAAAAATAAATAGCAACAGACTTCAGCTGAACAACCTGTAGACATATTGTTAGATATTAGATCATATTGCCTAATTTAAAGGTACGTGTGCTAGATACAAGATAAATGATATAGACCATTTCACTTAGACCAATAAGTACTTACTCATTCGCAAAAAAATATTTCACTTGCAATAATCTAAGTCTAAAGAGACATTTACTAGCAGAAATTCTGGTACTAGTATGTTAACTATATATATATGTATATGTATTGCCATATAAAAATATAAAAATGTTAAGTAATTACAGAACCATTTTTTCAATTAATGGACTACAAAGTTATGATATTTTACTTTGTGGCTACCAAATTTCCATAAAAGAAATCTGTTTTTCAGAGAAAAGAGGAAACTTCAGCATACTGGTGAGTTGCAATTCTGACATTCAAGTTAAATTTTGAAGTATTATTTTTCTTCTTTTAGAATTCTATAGAATTATAGATTAGTTCGGTTTGGAAAGGACCCCTTAAGATGATCTAGTCCAAACTCCTGCAATAAGTATGGCCATTTTCAACTAGGTGAGTCCCATCCAACCTGACTTTGAATGTTTCCAGGGATAAGACATCCATCACCTCTCTAAGTAACCTTCCCAGTGTTTAACAACAACAACAAAAACAACAACAACAACAACAACAACAACAACAACAATAATAATAATAATAATAATAATAATAATAATAATAATAATAATAATAATAATAATATATCTTCCTTACACCTGGTCTGAATCTAGCTTTTCAGTTAAAAATCATTAACTATTGCCCTGTCTCAACAGGCTCTACTAAAAGTTTGTCCCCTTCTTTCTTATAAGCACTTTTAAGTACTGAAAGGCAGTAGTATTTTCTCCTTGGAGCCCTCTCTTCTCCAAGCTGAATATCTTCAACTCAACCTGTCTTCATAGGAGAGATGCTCCAGCCCTCTAACTCAGTTTGTGATCCTCAGCTGGACCTATTCCAAGAGATCCATGTTTTTTTCTGTGCTAATAAATTTATAAAGCTGATTTAAAAGGCTTTATATCTATGTCCTCTATCCAAAAATTCCAAAAATCCACTAGGAGATTCCAATCTCATAGGACTCATAGTGTTTGTGAGGTAAGGGACTATTAATGATGGCTTTTCCCTAAGACAGAGGCAGAAAGAACTTGTGTGTCTTGGGCAGAGTCACTCAGCACACTGGAGAACACAGAAGGAAAAACCCATCTCCTGTATCCTATCCTTTGCTATAAATAAGAGTTTAGTATTTGCTTAGAATAATAAAATCTTTAAACTGGGCTTCAGTAATTTCCTTTTTAGTCATGAAAATATCACAGGAACACAAAACAGGATTGTTTACCTCTTCCAGCCTCCATCTGTTAAAAAGCTTGTTGTACTTTCCTGGGCGGCCAGCAAATCTGGAAAATAAGATTTCTTTTTTTCAGTGGACATTCTAGGAACACCCTCTATCAGTAGTTGCTTCATAACATCCACGGAATTCAGGAAGTATCAACAGAATAAATCACACAGGCTTAAATCTGGTGTCCGTAGGATATGGAAGTTTCAGAATGCAAACAAAGACTATAATTCTGTATTACAGAATGATTTTGTGATTTATATTTTATTATTTAACCTGAATTCTTTCAACATTCCAAATTTTGCAAGTGATCCTAAACTTTCATTATGTCCTGAATAAAAATCCTAGCTTCAGAGATTTTAGATATTCAAACTTTAATCTACTTCCAGATAAGTAAGCCATTGCAATTAACAGGAATTAACTTCAGCACAGGGGTCTGCTTGCCCATGTGAAGTGTACAGTTGATGTTTAAACAAATCCCAGTTCTTGACAACCTCAATGGAAGTTATAAAAGAGGGTAAGAAACCCATGCCTTGCCCTATTGGATACAGGAGAGAGAAAGACACAGAAAAATTTTGATACTGTATCTCAAATACACCACTGAATGCAACAGATTATTGCCAACAGTCTTTACTAGGCCTTTTTGTTTCTTTGCTTGTTTTTTGTTAGGTTTTTTCCAATCTTGAACTGAAATTATACTATAAAACTTTATAGAAGATACCCTGAAATATTCTGTAGTTTCTGTGGGAATGACAAGTGTGACCATAACAAAACTGAACTGAAGATGAAGCAAGGCTACATCAGTGTTGTATTTCATGCTCTAACCTAAAGATACACACAAAAAATGGAGCCAGGATTTCTGCTTCCTACTCTTGTATAAGATTTGCCAGACAATATTTACTACTTACAGAAACACATTCTTGAAAATCAAACTCAAGGGGAATTGTTCGAGTTAGTAAGTTAGTATTTCTCTATAAACTCAATTTTTAAAGCTCAAGTTTAGTTTCCATATTTGATTTCAAAACCATTGCAGGAATTCTGTATTACAGAATGATTTTGTGATTTATATTTTATTATTTAACCTGAATTCTTTCAACATTCCAAGTAAATTTTACAAAACCTCCAAACATACACCTGAGTCAAATGTATAAAGATGATTAGTTAAGCTGTAAATTTAACATTCCTTTATTTTCATTTTTTATTAATTCTCTATTATCTCAGCAGGTCTCCTACAACCTGGCCCTGTGCTGTCTCATAATTTTAAGTATTTTTCAGAGTTCCAAGAAAATTATCTGAGCTTCATTGAAAGTCTCTTCTAAATTGCTAGTCTTATACTTTTCCCCAGTTGTTATTACAGAGTTACTCCAGCAGCCTACCATGTTCAAAGCATCTCTATCCTGAGGAAGAATTTCAAAAACACAAGCTGCTAAAGGAGTTTAATTTCTTCCTCACCCTGAAATGTTTCATCGTAGCCTTTGACTCTTAAGAGTCTTGTTTTTTGAAAAAGAGATGTCAAGGAGTTCTCTTCCAATTAGAATTTAAGCAGTGACCAGGCCTCAATTCTATCTAGAAGAGAAATTGTGTAAACCCAGGTGTTTTCTGCATCAAAATCTCCAGTCGTTTTAACCTGGCAGTTTAACCCTATCAATATGACAGCTGAAGCTAATTTTAAGGTGAATTCAATGTTCATTATCCAGAAATAATAATCTAATTCCTCATTAAATCAATGCTTGTCAACTGTTTGCAGACTCTGGGGTGATAACATAGTGTTTCAAAGATTAATAATTACCTAATTTTATAAATGTATATCTATAATTTAAAATACTGTTAATTGTTGTATCTAAATTATCCCTGATTAAAGGTTTCTAGTTTTACTACATATATTGTTGAAAAAATAATTTAGAGCAAAGAATTTGTTTGTATTTTTACCAGTGAATTCCTGATGTAAAAAACCACTAATCATTCTATAAATAAAAGGCAGACACACAGACGTGAATTGCACAAGAACTCCAATTTACACCTGATGTCTCGTGTTTTATCTGCAAAAGTTCGTGAACTTTGAGTTTTTAAGTGTAAAAATCAGTAGTATTATAAAATGTTTTGTTAAATAATAGCTAAAGAAAAATATATGGTTCAATTATATGTTATACTTATGCTTTTGCTTTGTTTCCAGTAGTATAAATTTGCCAATTAACCAACTTAAAGTAAATGCTTAAGTAACTTTAGTTCCTGTATTAAGTTTAAATACCATATTTGTCCAACACAACCCCAAAAAAACTCTTTTTCACTTGTTTAGTTATCCTTGTAGTTATATTGTTAATGCAAATCTGTGTATGCTTTGCCATAATAGCCACTTGTTACTGAATACAGAAAGTAAAGTTTTACTCTGATAACCAAGTGAAAAAAGCAAGGCTGGCTAAAACCCTACTAAAACAGTCAAAGGCAAGACTAAGTTGGCCTCTGTGTTTGCCACCAAAAAAAGTTTTAGCTCTGCTGCTGGATACAAAATGGTATGTGTTGAGCAGTAGGAACACATGCCATGCCAAACCTTAATAACAAAAATAGCCTTCTCTGCTACCAGAGGGCCATCCAGGAAGAGAAAATAGGCCAAGTAGCCAGCAGGTGTTATCAGTCACAGAATGGCTGAAATTGGATGGTTTGTTTGATGGATGGAATTTAACATCATGGGTGAAAAGTTTTTGAAAATAAGTTTATACATTTCAGTCATCATAATACTGGTGCTAATCATGGTACCTTGTTTCCTCCAATGCATTTGACAAATGATTAAAGGAGTTATTAAGGGAATCTATATGGCTCAAAAGAGGAGGGGGAGATGTTGGAGTCAGTAAGTCAGGAGTCTCTCTGAATTCTTCAGAGAGAAATCAGAGTGTAAGGATTGAATTAAAACCTTTCAATGGATTGATGTATGTTAAGCCACTCACACATAAAGCAGAGGTGTAAGTTTAAGTTTTAGAATAAGCAAGCAAGTAAGTACAATGAGTTTTAAGTACTTTTAGTGAGTAAAAGGTCTCAGATGCCAGAGTAGAAGTGCAAGTTCTAGTGAAGGTTAAAAAACATAGTTTTAGATACTAGAGTTTCCACGAAAGCTACAGGAACATAATTTTAGACATAATAAAACTATAGTAAGAATACAGCTTACATTTTTCAGATAGAACAAGACAGACCATATGCGTAGTTTATATGTAACTTGGCGTACTAAAAAACTAAAATTCTAGTAAGTTAAGAAGTAGTGGTTCAAGTTTGTGTCTTAGCCGGTTAAAAAATTTCTGTGTAAGAACATGCATTGAAGAATGCTAGTGCTTTTTGCCATTTGTTTTTTGTTCCTGCTCTCTCCCTGCCATCATCAAACCCAAGAAGAAAACAGGAGCTGCAGCAACAACATCGGCTTCCCAGCACCTTGACAAAAGCAGCTTCTACTTCTAATTGAAACTTTACAGCAAAGTTTTAACGTGGGCTTTAATGCTTGTAACTTCTGCCTTTAAAATTAACGTGCTTCTGCAATAAACAACTTTATAGCAACTATTAACTGCTTAGCTCACTAGAGAAGACAACCAAACAAATGGTGCCTAAAGCACCAGAGGGAATAAATAAGAAAAGCCTATTAACACAGGGCTAAATACAGACTCACATCTAGGAAGCAGATGTATTTTCAGAAGTTCTGAGTTCTTATTTAGTAGGAAAGTCATGTACAACACCCCCATAAAAACGTAGAATTTTTACTCTCTATTCTCATGAGTAAACATTTAAAGGGTCCAACCCTTCCATACATTTAGAAATATTTAGTGTTTTAATTATGCCCAGAAACAGCTCGTGCCTAAACCTTACAGTTCAAACTGTCACTGTATTTTCTTCAAACCTATAAAATTAGTGAAGACTTTGAGTTCTGTGCAAGTTTTCTCTTAAGTGCAGTTGGCAAAGATAGTTTACCTGCCAAGAAAAAAGGCGATGTAGAAGATAGAGCTGTTCAAGTTGACAAACTGGAAGAGGAACATTTTCAAGGCAAAGCTGTTTTCCCACTCAGATTCTGTTCTAGGGTGCTCTTCAGAAAGACACAATACACATTATATAAACAAAAGTGAAATTGAATTATGCGTAAGTTTGCTCACAAATCGATCAACACTAACAAAACAAGTGATGGTTTTAAATCATGGTCCTCCATCATGTTGCAATTGATTTCTTTTCACTGCCCCAGCTCAGACTATGTTGTTTCTATGTGGAAACAGAAGATAGAAGTCCCTTGGTTCAGCATAAATCATAATACTATGGGAAGATACCTATTCCACTTCCATGAAAAAATCTGGAAACCAGTGTGAATTTTTTATCTTAAGATTAAAGGTATCTTGTTTCAAAGGAAAAAACTCAACACAAAAAAAACCCTACAAAACCTAACCAAACAACAAAACCCCAAAACAAACAAACAAAACCCAAATCAACCAACCAAACCAACCCAACCCCTCAAAAAATCTGAAAGCACTTGGAATCAGTACAGCAATAGATGGGGGTTGCCAAGAGAAGCAGAGGTGAAAGAGTCAACTAAAAGCCAGTCGATTTCTCATCCAAGCTTCTCACCTTCTAAATACTTCTGTAAAACCATTACTTCATCCTCAAGACTCCCCTTTCATAATGCTTGTGAGTGCCAAACAGTTTATAATTCAATGAGGAGGTTCTTTCTCGGCTCCTTTTGGAAAGACATGTAGAAATGTGTAGTAGTGCTACAAGTGCTCTGTGCAGGTCTGCACTGCCTTGGATATCTTTCCTTAAGGTTTGTAGAACATTATTTATGTATGAATTAGAACTTGATGATAGTGTTTACAAATTAATTTTTATAAAAGCCATCTTTGATGGACATATCAAACTTGGAATACAGTACATTGGTAAAGGTATTAAAACACATGAGTTGTAAAGCATATATAAACCTAAACTGCCTGGATTTGTCAGTTAAAATTTGTACGACTTAACTGCTCTGGCCTAATGATGACTAAATTTGGATAGAAATGTACAGGATACTAGTTTAACATACAGACAGTCATTCCCAGAAGAGTGTTCTTTTCTGATGCAAAACACCTTAGCAAGAAGAATGAGCTACATATCAGAAACACCTAATGCTCCATTATGTTTAATTCAAGAGAACTTTTTTGAAAAAAATTCTTCCATGTATTTTGGGACAAACTGCTTATACACTTAAACAATTACTTTCTTTCTCATTCTATGAACTGTAACAATACAAAATATTTTAAAGGGAATATAAATAAGTTTTTATGAAAAAATTCTTTAAAAATATTTTAATAATTTGAGTAAGTTGACTATAAATTCTGAATTTTTCTAATCTGTTCTACTGTCTGTTACCTGAAGCACTATAACGTTTTGAGCACCTTGTTTAATACTTTAACCAAAAGAGGGAGCTGTGGAATTTAAGCAGCCAGCTGGCATTTAATCAAGATAAGATCATTTGCATTTTCTGACATGGGTGAAAAGCGAGCATGTAAAAGGAAACACTAAACAATAACATATTGACACAGCCAGAGATCTTAAATTCTGTCTTTTCTTTCTTGTCTTCTATAAGCTAGGAATCTCTGTCTGTGATTGACTCATGACTAGAGGCTTCAGTATAAAATTTTAATGCTACAGAACTGGAGCTACTTTAAAATTCATTATTTCACATTTTTATTTGGGACAATTTAATTTTATCTTAGCCCATCTTTTCCATCTGAAAAATCAATTTAAAAAATTAATAAAAAATAAACCAAGCATTTGGGGGAAATGGAAAAACCTTTTAGCATGCTAAGAAAGTATGTTTTGACTTTTGCTCCAAAATAAGACTACTGTTTTTCAATGTATACTATGAAACATTAAAAGCAGAAGAGTAAATTCCTTAGTTTCACTTTATTTCCTCAGTGAAATAATAATTTATTTTCTTTCTGTGATATTTCTCACTTGCTTAGGGAAATGCCAGAAATGTACTTCATAGATGAAGTTTTCAAAACACTTCTTTAAAGATTAACAAAGAAGTGTACTATAAAGGTATATGCCACAGCCAGAAAGAACCATACCATTAGTAAAGGCCTACATACCTAAGTCTGTCAGGAGATAGGCAACCTTTTCATACACCTAAAACAGAAATGAAATGGTGTAAGTATAGGACATCCTGGCTGTTGTGATGACAAATCTAGAATGTAAACAATCATCAAAAGCTTGTATCTGGACAGATAAAGGAGAGAAATGCTGAAACTATGTAATGTGTATAGTTTCCTATGAAGACTTTGTTGAACTCCTCCAGTCCCATTCTCTTTATCCATGTAAATGCATATAAGCATTTACACATTAAATATATAATAAAAACAAATAGATCAAGAGAAATAATCAAATATCAACGGTTTTCTTAATCAACAGTTAGATGCTTATCCTTTAATTTCAAGAACATACTTTTGTAAGCTAAAAGTAGGCAAAAAGCCGTGACAGAGTACAGTTTTCTTTTTCATGAATATGGATATTGGTTGAGGATATCAGCTTTGTACTGAAAACGTATCTCTCTATATACTGACTTTCTCTAGTCTTTATTTTAACTGACACTTAGCCCCAGGCAGTTGCCAAGTCTAAAATATATTTCCTTGAGTATACTATAAATAGGAAGTTACTTTTGATAGCTTTCTTGTTCACTTAAATATATGTTTTATGATGTGGAGTGATCATATATAATAACAGAAATAACTACAGGACTCTGACTGTAAGAATTATTTCTTATGGCAGTGAGTGCAATTCCATAAGAGAATTAAAAGTCAATGTTTGCTGTGTTATTATTTCTTTTTATCTGTTTGTGGTTTCATGGGAACAGAAAGATGATAAATAATAATGCAGACGAAAGGACAGAGTTTCTGTCCATGTAATGGTATAAGAGCAAATTATTAAACCTGTGCAGCTACATGACAGAAAAAACACCAAAATCAATTATCATAGCGATTCTAGGACTGTGCAACACTGATGTCACAGCTGCAGTCTAGTAAGAAAGGGAAGAATCCAAAATCCTTAATCAAAAACAACCTAGAAACCAATTCTCAGTCAAGAAAATAACGTAGTTCCAATTAGAGATCTATTGCAAAAGGTAGTATTAAAGAAATACAAATGTAAAAGGCAGCAATCTGTACCCCTGTAACTTGGTAACATAAGCAAAGATGCAGTGACAAATTAAGAAAGAATTAGAGAAAAACATTAATAAATATTGTATCAGAGGAGAAAAATCCACTTCAATACTAGCTTCAGAAACTGCTACATGAATAAGCATGTACTTATCTAATACATGGTTAACTCAGTAAGCTTCTAAAAATTACTCTTTTAAATTAATTACTCCTTTAAAAGAACAGAAGACTTACAACATTGAGTGACATGATGATCATAAAATTGATACAGACTCCAGTGCCAGATGTTGCAAACTGCCAATACTTCTTGATGAAATACCACTTGAAAGAAGCAAACTGCTCCATGGCTACCAGTCGATATACCACAACTGCAAACACTGCAGTAAGGACCAGTGAAATCTACAGGTATGTATTTATGAGCAGAGGTATTAGAACAAAATAAATCACATCTACAATAATATCCACTGAAATAATAAAACAAGTGTTTTCAAGATTGATATTTGTTTCAGAGAGCAGAATTTGAGAGAAAAAAAAACTATAACAGTTAAAACTTTACTGTTCTTATACAATATAACTATGTTCCATCTTGTGAAACAAAGATATTCTTGAACAAGCAGCAAGACAATCAGTTTTGCCTATATTATGTAAATCCACTAATCGCAGTGAATGCACTCATGCTGAGTTACTATTTACATCAGAGTAAGATGAACTACAAAACAATAATTCTAATATTATTAAACATCACCATGAAGAATATCCCTGAGACAGACACCATCAGTCGACTGAGCTTATCAGGGAAAGGCTGAAAAGGTTCAGGTTTTCCTGTGATGGGATTTACTCTTTCCACTTGGGAATACTTAGCTTCAAACTGGGGACGCAGCTCTTCCTGGAATGACAAGGTGGATTCCATTTGTTGTATTACTTTCTTCTTTCAAGAATCAGACATACATGTGCTATAAAGTAGAACATTATACTGATACGAATGACTTTTTACAGTGCTTCAACTCAAATACCTAAATAATTTGCTCTTCTGAAAATCCTTGGAAGCAGTGCCAGAGACGAGCAAAGAACAGAAACCCCAGGAGCCTTTCCCACTATGTGAGGGTGTAACAAAAGAATCATGGGTCATATTGCTGACTTAGCCACTAGACTCTGAAAAAACTGATAAAAACCGATAAATTAGGGCCAGTTAAGATGGTGCTTTTTGTGTTATGAGAGCATTTATTAGAAGCCACCAGCTTCTATCTATATATTCACGGAAAGCTGTAAAACAAGTGAGGTCAATCGACTTAAACAGCAATTAAATCACCAATATAGGTATATTTTTATTAGTGATTTATGGAATAACAAAGTTTTATTATTGCTGATGCTTTTAGTAGAATGTTCAAGGATAAGCTATGCCACTCTGCAGAATACAAAATCTAGTTTCTGTCTTCTTGCTTGTCTTGGTCATATTTTTAGGCAGAGCCAGAACAAGAAACCATGGAACTGAAAGGCATCAATGCCGACATCAGAAGTAGCTCCTGTCCTCTGTACAGGAAGTATTTCCACTCATTTTTCCCAAAGATACTTCTAATAAATGTAGAATTATATTTGGAATCATAATGTTAGTTGCAAAAGGCAAAGTATCATTGCACAATCTGAAGCATACCTTTGTATTCTGCAACTAGTACTATAAATACAAATATGATCTGAATGACAAACTCAGATGACTGACATACAATATGGATTGATATTGAGACTTCATCCATTGTGACAGCAAGGCTTTACAAGTTTACTTCTGTTTTTTCTTACCTCTTCATCTTCCCAGTCTATGAGGTCCCAATCATAAGTTAATACAGCTCTCCGCCTTTTCCAAAACTCCAGAAAGACTGTTGCTGTGGAAAACAACTGTACTTTAATTGCAGGGGGAAAAAAAGGACCATGCAGATCTTAAGAAAATCAGCAATGTGACATTTATCACTAGCTACTTTCTGACAGTTTTCCCCATAGAATCTGAAAACTCTAAGTAATAATCCTTGTTAAATTTAAAACACTATTTGACTATGTTTATCTAAGAATCATATTTTTGTTGTCTGCAGTATCTGTACAGAGATAGGTACCTGTCAATTTGAGACACCGCCATCCCTTTAAATTAATAATTTTGCTTTTATTTTTTATTCAAAACAAAAAAATCTTCTCTTGAAAAACAAGAATACACATACACAATTATATCTGTTAATAAAGAGCTAAGAGCTATCTCATTTTATCCAGTTCAAATAAGACAACCTCACTTCTTTCCCTGCTATACCAGTTTTATACTGCAATGGTTTTGCTACTAGAATAATTCTTTAGACAATTATTTCTAATCTAGGTGTGAGACCATAATCAGATACTCCATGTACGTAGGGGTTTTGATAAGATAATTACAACTAATAAGTAACAGGATGGTCTCATACTCCTACCTTTATCCACATTTCTGTACTATGTTTAATATTTTTCTGGGTTTCTAAACATACTTGGTACATAATTAGTTATCATAATTAGTTATATATATCTGTATCTACATAAACATACATGACTTATCTATTAATATTGTTAAGGGTTGAATTGCCCCCCTTTTCTTGCTGTGAATTCCTCCCATTGTTATGTTAAGTAGTTGTGGCTACACCTTAAAACGACAGATAATGCTCTCTCGTAGGGGGGTGGGTGGAGGAGGAGGAGGGGGGGGAACCGGAAAAGGAAAGGTGGGAGAGGGGGCTGGGGAGGGGACGCTCTCTCGCTGGGCTCATGGAGGGACAGGACGCTCCGTGCTTCGCTCTGACATCTCCCCCTGACATCTCAGTGCTGAGATCCACGCTCCCTGCCTGGGACATCACTCTGCCGCTCTCCCATCTCACCCTACTATCTCCGGACACTCTGCGGAGCACCACGACCGACACCGTGAGGGGGAGTCACCTTCTCATCCCCGCTCACCTCTGGGCCTCCGCCGCCATCACTCCAGCCCTCTGCAACTGCACGGGACCTGCCCTGCCCCCACAGCACCGGTAACTGAGCACAGGAAGACGGCCTGCAGCCAAAGGGGACTGGAGCGGAGCTAGACTGTTCTGTTCTGTTGCCAGTTTTCATAGCTGTTGTTGTTTTCTGCCTTGTTAAATACCAGTAAAAAACTGTTATTTCACATCCCCATATCTCCTGCCTGAAAGCGTCTGATTTGGACCTAAAATAATCAAAAGGGGGTGGGGGGTGCACTCTGCACTGCAGAAAAGGGGCTCTTGCCTTTCCTTAAACCATACCTGTCTTTTCAAACCAAGACAGATTTTGGCGCCCAACGTGGGGCATTGCCTGAGGGCATTGAGAGAAGGGTAGAAAAGGGAGTAACAGTTCTTGAATTACCCAAGCTTGTGGTAGGTGACACCATGCTGTCCAGCTTACCCTGGATTGGCCTCCATGTGGTCACTGCTATATCTCTCCCATTTGCAAGCCCTTTTTTAAACATGAGTTTCATAACCAAGGTTACTGTGGCTATTATCCGACTTATTATGTGGGTTGATCAGTTGAGGAATTCATGGATTTTTAATTTTCTCTGGAAGATGGCCACATGCATTCAGAGCTATCGCACTCTAAGTGTGTGTTTCTGGGGCTACTTCAATAATGGTACTTACTGTGAGGAAGTGGCAGCAGGTGAAATTTTTTCTCAACCCATCACAGGTTTTTTGAAGTTCACCCCACCAGTCTTCAAGGGGTTCCAATCCGCTTTAAATGCTAATGACATTATATTGTGGCTAGTGTTGTTTATATCCCTGTTAAACCTGTTCTATCTAACATTCAGAGATAAGGGGAGATTGACTTGGATAACAACCCTGATCCCTACCCCAGGGATTAGTGATGTTACCCCAGAGCCTGATCCTGTCCCAGAGACTAGGGAGGTTATCCCAGAGCCTGATCCTGTCCCAGAGACTAGGGAGGTTACCCCAGAGCCTGATCCTGTCCCAGAGACTAGGAAGGTTACCCCAGAGCCTGATTTTGTCCCAGAGACTAGGGATATTACCCCAGAGTTTGACCCTGCCCCACAGCCCACCTCGGAAAGGAACCACCCAGAATGGGTGGGGGTGCTAGCAAAGGAGATATGTGAGATGGGCCAGATGCTGAAGGAGCACCTCTCCCCAGCTGGTGAGAAACCCTCCCCCTGCCTTAAAGCGGGAGAATCTGATGGTGCAGCAGTGGGACCCACAGATGTTACATCCATCCAGGTTCCAGCTGAACTGCAAGGGCACTCACAGCCAGCAGCAGTTGCCCCTGTGGAAACTAGGAAGTCTAGGATGAAAACAAGGCACCTAGATAGTAAGGGTCAGGAAGGGGGCCCCTCACAACCAGCAGGGGAGCCAGAAGTTGAGATCATCACCGAGTCCCTGTCATACGAGAGTCTCCGTAACCTGCGAAAAGACATTGTACGACGGGGCCGTGAGCCTTTTACAACCTGGTTACTGCGGGTCTGGGACCTTATGGGTACAGGTGTGCAACTGGATGGTACTGAGGCAAGGAATTTGGGACCCTTGACCCAGGACTCAGGTGTGGACCAGGTATTTGTAAGGGAGACAGGTCTCCTTTCCCTCTGGGAGCGACTTTTAATGAGCGTGAGAGAGAGGTTTGTCCACAGGGAAAGAATGCAGGAGTACCACCAGAGAACACGTTGGAATACCCTTGAGGAAGGGATCCAAAAGCTGAGAGAAGTGGCAGTACTGGAGGTGCTCTTTGGGAGGGATGGACAGCATGACAATGACCCTGACAAGGTCAGGTGCACAGGACAGATGTTGTGGAATCTGGAAAACCTGGGCCTATCTCAATATACCTCCTTTATTGCAATGATTGATGCTGATACCAACCAAGTGACAGTGGGTTCTGTTGCCAACAGGCTCAGGAATTATCAGAGTATGATGGCTGGCCCAATGCAGGCTCATGTCTCTGCTGTGGCTAAGGACCTCAGAGAGGAGTTTAAGGAGGAGATGAAGGAGAAAAGGGAAGAGGTGAGGAAGATCAGTGCAGCACCAGTGCGAGTCATGGACCTCAAAGGTAGAGCCCAACGCCCCTCAGCTAGGGAGAGAGGGTATACCCCACGTGCTGACCTGTGGTTTTTTCTACGTGACCACGGGGAAGACATGAGAAGGTGGGATGGGAAACCCACTTCTGTCCTGGCAGCACGGGTGCGCCAACTCAGGCAGGGGAACACCAACAGAGGGAACTCCACTAAAGTGAAGGTAGCCTCAGCCTCCCATGGAGGTGCAGGGTATTACAGAAGGGAGGATGATCTGTCAGATCCCCTTGAAGGAACCTCTAGTATGTATGCCCAGGAGAGAAATAATAACCAGGGCTAGAGGGGCCCTGCCTCTTGCCAGGGAGAGGCACGGGAAAACCGGATCTTTTGGACGGTGTGGATCCGATGGCCTGGCACATCAGAGCCACAGGAACACAGAGCATTGGTTGACACTGGTTCACAATGTACATTAATACCATCGGGACATGTTGGGAAGGAACCTGTTTCAATTGCTGGGGTTATGGGGGGATCTCAGGAATTGACTTTGCTGGAGGCTGAGGTGAGCCTGACTGGGAAAGAGTGGCAGAAGCATCCAATTGTGACTGGCCCAGAGGCACCATGTATCCTAGGCATAGACTTCCTCAGGAACGGCTATTACAAAGACCCAAAGGGACTCAGGTGGGCTTTTGGAATAGCTGCTGTGGCAGCAGAGGGCATTAAGCAGTTGAACACCCTGCCTGGGCTATCAGAAAACCCATCTGCAGTGGGACTCCTCAGGGTGAAAGAGCAACAGGTGCCAATTGCTACGTCAACAGTGCACCGCCGGCAGTACCGGACGAATCGAGATGCCGTGATCCCCATCCACAAGATGATCCGTGAGCTGGAGAGCCAAGGGGTGGTCAGCAAAACCCACTCACCCTTCAACAGCCCCATCTGGCCTGTGCGTAAATCTGAAGGAGAATGGAGACTGACAGTGGACTATCGTGCATTGAATGAGGTGACTCCACCCCTGAGTGCTGCTGTGCCGGACATGCTGGAACTGCAGTACGAGCTGGAGTCCAAGGCAGTCAAGTGGTACGCCACCATTGACTTCGCCAATGCATTCTTCTCCATTCCTCTGGCAGCAGAGTGCAGGCCTCAGTTTGCTTTCACCTGGAGGGGTGTGCAATACACGTGGAACCGACTGCCCCAGGGGTGGAAACACAGCCCCACCATCTGTCATGGATTGATCCAGGCTACACTGGAGAAGGGTGGAACTCCAGAACATCTGCAGTACATTGATGACATCATTGTGTGGGGGGACACAGCAATGGAGGTATTTCAGAGAGGAGAAAAGATCATTGAGATTCTGCTGGGAGCCGGCTTCGCCATTAAAAAGAGCAAAGTCAAAGGGCCTGCCCAAGAGATCCAGTTTCTGGGAGTAAAGTGGCAAGATGGACGGCGCCAGATTCCCAGTGAGGTCATCAATAAGATCACTGCAATGTCTCCACCAACCAGCAAGAAGGAAACACAAGCCTTCCTAGGTGCCATAGGCTTTTGGAGAATGCACATTCCTGAGTACAGCCAGATTGTGAGCCCTCTTTACCTGGTCACCCGCAAGAAGAACGATTTCCACTGGGGCCCTGAGCAGCAGCAAGCCTTTGCCCAGATCAAGCAGGAGATTGCTCATGCGGTAGCCCTTGGCCCAGTCAGGACAGGACCAGATGTGAAGAACGTGCTCTACTCTGCAGCCGGGAACCATGGTCTGTCCTGGAGCCTGTGGCAGAAGGTGCCTGGTGAGACGCGAGGCCGACCACTGGGGTTCTGGAGTCGAAGCTACAGAGGGTCCGAGGCCAACGACACTCCAACGGAGAGGGAGATCTTGGCCGCCTATGAAGGGGTTCAAGCTGCCTCAGAGGTGGTTGGCACGGAAACACAACTCCTTCTGGCACCCCGACTGCCAGTGCTGGGGTGGATGTTTAAAGGAAAAGTTCCCTCAACCCACCATGCCACTGACGCCACATGGAGTAAATGGATTGCCCTCATCACACAACGCGCCCGTATTGGAAACCCGAATCGCCCTGGGATTTTGGAGATAATTACCAACTGGCCGGAAGGGGAAGACTTTGGTCTTGCCGAAGAAGAGGAACAGGAACAAGTGACCCGGGCTGAAGAAGCCCCACCGTATAACCAACTGCCAGCAGATGAAACACGCTATGCTCTTTTCACTGATGGTTCCTGCCGCATCGTGGGGATGAACCGGAAGTGGAAAGCAGCCGTATGGAGCCCCACACGACAGGTTGCACAAGCTACCGAAGGAGAAGGTGGATCGAGTCAACTTGCTGAACTCAAAGCTGTTCAGCTGGCCCTGGACATTGCTGAGAGAGAGAAGTGGCCAAAACTCTACCTTTACACTGATTCTTGGATGGTAGCCAATGCTCTGTGGGGATGGCTGGAAAGGTGGAAAAAGGCTGACTGGCAACGTAGGGGAAAACCAATCTGGGCTGCCAATGAATGGAAAGACATTGCCACCAGGATAGAGAAGCTGCCTGTGAAAGTCCGTCACGTAGATGCCCATGTCCCCAAGAGTCGGGCTAATGAGGAACACCGACACAATGAGCAGGTAGATCAGGCTGCACAGATAGAGGTGTCGAAGATAGATTTAGACTGGCAGCACAAGGGAGAGTTGTTCCTGGCTCGATGGGCCCATGATGCCTCAGGTCATCAGGGCAGAGATGCCACCTATAAGTGGGCACGAGACCGAGGGGTGGATCTAACCATGGACAGTATTTCTCAAGTTACCCATGACTGTGAGACGTGCGCTGCCATCAAGCAAGCCAAGCGGGTGAAGCCCCTCTGGTATGGGGGGCGATGGGCCAAATATAAGTATGGAGAGGCCTGGCAGACTGACTACATCACACTGCCTCAAACTCGCCAGGGCAAGCACTATGTACTGACCATGGTGGAAGCCACCACTGGGTGGTTGGAGACCTACCCTGTGCCTCATGCCACTGCTCGGAACACCATCTTGGGCCTGGAAAAACAAGTTCTTTGGAGGCATGGTACCCCTGAGAGAATTGAGTCAGACAATGGGACTCATTTCAAGAACAGCCTCATAAACACCTGGGCTAGAGAACATGGCATTGAGTGGGTGTACCATATCCCCTACCATGCACCAGCTGCAGGGAAAGTTGAACAGTGCAATGGCCTGCTTAAAACCACCTTAAAGGCACTGGGTGGGGGAACTTTCAAGAACTGGGAGATTAATCTACCAAAGGCCACCTGGTTAGTGAACACCCGAGGTTCCACTAACCGAGCAGGCCCTGCCCAATCTGAGCCCTTGGGAATATCAGATGGAGATAAGGTTCCAGTGGTACACATGAGAGGTATGCTAGGAAAAACTGTTTGGGTGAATCCTGCCTCCAGCAAAGACAATCCCATCCATGGAGTTGTATTCGCTCAAGGACCGGGTTGCACCGGGGAACCGGAAAAGGAAAGGTGGGAGAGGGGGCTGGGGAGGGGACGCTCTCTCGCTGGGCTCGTGGAGGGACAGGACGCTCCGTGCTTCGCTCTGACATCTCCCCCTGACATCTCAGCGCTGAGATCCACGCTCCCTGCCTGGGACATCACTCTGCCGCTCTCCCATCTCACCCTACTATCTCCGGACACTCTGCCGAGCACCACGACCGACACCGTGAGGGGGAGTCACCTTCTCATCCCCGCTCACCCCTGGGCCTCCGCCGCCATCACTCCAGCCCTCTGCAACTGCGCGGGACCTGCCCTGCCCCCACAGCACCGGTAACCGAGCACAGGGAGACGGCCTGCAGCCAAAGGGGACTGGAGCGGAGCTAGACTGTTCTGTTCTGTTGCCAGTTTTCATAGCTGTTGTTGTTTTCTGCCTTGTTAAATACCAGTAAAGAACTGTTATTTCACATCCCCATATCTCCTGCCTGAAAGCGTCTGATTTGGACCTAAAATAATCAAAAGGGGGTGGGGGGTGCACTCTGCACTGCAGAAAAGGGGCTCTTGCCTTTCCTTAAACCATACCTGTCTTTTCAAACCAAGACAGATTTATAAAAGCACAGCAACTAGAAGTTAGCAGAAGTTCACCACACCACTACCCATAAATAATGGCTTGTTGAATGAAAGGAACTTGTCCATGAGTATTATTTCTAGGTAGCATGTTCTTTTATCCTTTGAAGCATGGATCTACAGATGTAAATTTCAGATGCTCTTAATAAGAACAGCACCCAGCTCTCCATTTAAGCAGAAGTAGAGTTTGTATTTGAGTAATCTGAGGTGAAATAACCTTTTCTCACTGACATAGGTAGTGTTACCAAAACCAATAATAGGTTCTAGTACTATACGAATAACAATAAATTGTATCTTTTATATTACATATGTGCATGAAGAATTTGAAAATGCTTGGATAAACAAAATCTTCAATCTGTGAAGCAGGTGAGGCCAAATCGTTAAGTATACTTGTCAACTGAAGTACCTCTTCCAGACCCACCTGAGGTCTTAAAAAAGCTGCAATGTTCTTTTTCCCATAGTAGAATAGAATTAATAGAATTCATGGTAATTTTGCTGTGCTACAGGGCTACTGAGAAAATAGCTAAGGTATATAAAAAGCCTTGCATTTTGAAGAAAAGCAATTCACTTCCACTGTGCTGTAAAGTTCTAGTCCAAATAACAGAAAAAAAAAAAAAAGAATTTTGAAATTCAAGCAGATGTCCAATTCTCTAGAAAGCCTGGATCCTTCCCAAAGTATTCTTCCTAAAGCCTGACTTTATTTCACTGCATCACACTGCTGGAAAACATACCACTTTAAAAATGTTCAGTATAACTTAAGCCAAGTGTGTTCACCTTTGCCCCAAGGGAAGGAAACTGAAGCTTCTTTCCAGGACATTGTTTCTCTAGGTGAGGCCTGATGGGCTTAGCATTTCAATAGACTGAGAGTAGCCCCAAAAAGATACAGGCCATGGATGGAACATCAACAGAACAGCAGTGGCCATCTACAAACATCTAGCTCAGACTCTGCTCTGGAGAGGCAGACTGATAAGAAAGAAAGGAATGAAGATCTAATTAACACCAGAAGTGAGGAAATCAAGATCCAATAGGAGACCAAATATTAAGAACTATGAAACTTGGGATCAGTGAACACTGACCCAATCTGTTTCTATGCGTTTTGACTGTATAAAAGATCTGAAAAATCTAGTAGAAAGTATGTGTCATCGAATGATTCTCTCTCCACAACCAGGCTATGTGAGATTACTTCTGTGGTACATCCTGGCCAGAAATAAAGATGACTGTCTAACATTAAAATGTGAAGGGCTTTTGTTTTTCCTGCAGTTTTGGTGACAACACTACTAATATCACCTGTAGTGGTTTAACACAGCTTGCTTTTTAGTTAAGGAGAAAATCCATCAACTAGGGAAGTGATTCCCTGAAAGGACTGCAGCAGCTTCCTTCGGACATGACAAAATCAAACAGCTGGTTAGTTCCGAATATTAATTGAATATTAAATCACTTAAGAAAGCTGAAAATATCTCTGCGAAATCACATTGAGAAACTAACAAAGCCCGAGAAAAACTCTTGCTTCTGGCCTCTGGACAGGTAAACAGGAGCCTGGCACGACAGACATGTCTGGGCTGTGATTCTGCTGCGCCGAGTTCCAACCACGGCCAATGGGCCAGGCGGCCTCCGCTTGGCACCGAGCCGAGCCAAGCCAAGCCGAGCCGAGCCTTGCCGAGCCGAGCCCTGCCGCGGGAATAGTGCAGCCACACGCAGAGGCGGATCAGAAAAGCAATCCCGCAGCGAGAATTCAATCAGCCAGAGCGGCCGCCGCCATTTAGGCCCAGCCCCTGAGATCCTGGCGCAGCCCCCCAAAGGGAGCTGGACAATACTACACTACTACACTACAATCCCTCCGGCTGACACCCGGCACAGATCACAGAACCAGCAGCAGGGCCCAGGCGAGATATTAAGTCTTTCAGTACACAGATGAAACTTACACTGATCAATCCTCTCTTGAAAAAGAGAAATGGAAAGGGTGAAGATGTGTAAAGGAAACAACATAGAGACACCAAGGTCAGTGAAAAAAAGTCAAATCCCAAATGGGAGGAGAATGAAGAGATGCCTTAACCTTGGGCTGAAATTCTCTTGTAAGGCTATGGTGAAGATATAATTGATAAATCATACTCTTTTCCCTGTAATTCATGAAATGCATTTGGGGGGTTGTAATGTTCAAAAGCAGATGTCGAAGTAACTATGATCTAACGAGAAGCTTGAACAGAGAGAGAGATGGGAGAAATAAAAAAAACCCTTACCCCAGGGGTAGAAGAAGAAGACCTCTGTTCCCAGAGACAAAGATGATCCCAGAGACAGATGAAAATAACTTTTGCTTTTATAGTAGAACAGCTCATACTTAAAATTGCACCCCAATAAGCTGAGATAACCCATGGTGGTAGCTGGAGGAAGACTACCAAACCATGAGAGGGACTTCACGATTGCAGATTTCTGGGTGGCTGCTATTCGTGAGAATTAAAACCACAAAAAAACCTGTTTCTTGTCTCCATAGCATGACAGGAGAAACTCCTCTCCCTAAGTGAACTGAAGAAAATATTTATTTTAAAGTGGTAAACTGACCGAAAATACCAGGTTTTGTCTCTTTACATTGTCAGTGGGAAAGCAAAGAAGAAGTGGGGGGAAGAGAAGTGTTCTAAAAGTTTATTCTGATTCTTATTATTCTTCCTTCAGTTCTGTGAATAAAGCTTTCTTTATACCCTTTAAGGTTTTGAACATACTTGGCTCTTCTAATCCTTATCTCAAGCAAAAATTGAGTAATTTTAGTAGGGGCACTAGTATTTGGCCAGCACTCAACCCACTATATTAACTGGTGCCGTGATTCAGATTAGCAAACAAAAACCACTATACTACCCATCTCCAATTGCTCTCCATGCAATCCAGCCCCTCCAGTTCTGGTTAACAGGAACTTCTTACAGAATCATCTCTTATCCTGATCTCCACACTCTGAAAACTATAAGCCTTGATTTTTATCAATTATTGCTCTAGACCATTCATGTTCTACCATTGTGTCTTAGGTTTGAGTTGCCAATTTAAATAAACTTATTTCTTTCTGTTGTGAGACAGAACCAGGAGTCAAAGAGCAAGGCAGGCTTAAAACTTTGAAAGGGTATAGAAGAAAATTTATTAACTACACAAACAAAAAGGGGAAAAAGGGAGGGAAAAAAAAAAAAATTCAGAATAAGATTTTTCACATCACTCCGTCCCTCCCTCTCCCAGTCTTCACAACAACAAAACAAACATACAACAAATACTTCAGTCAGTGCCTAATTTAGTCTTTTTCTGTTTACTTTTGGAGAAAGAAGTTTCTTCTTGTCGAAGTTGTAGGAGATGTGTTCCACAAGAAGAAAAAAAAAGTCCTCTTGTAGTTTTACCTCTAACGATTTGCATCCGCCCGGGAAATCTGCAACCGTGACGCTCCTCCCAATCTACAGCCGTCCCAAAGTTGTAGATGTGGGTCATGTCTATTCCATGGGGTATTACTTTTAAGAATTGAAAATGTCCAACAGCAACGATTTTTATTTGTCTCCCTTTTCTCTGCTCAGGCTTCATCTTCAGAAAAAACTGCAATCCCCTTATTTTCTCAGGGCAGAAATTCAAATTCCCAACACAGGTGTTCTTTAATCAAATTATCTCCTAAGAAGGAACATTTCCATCCCCCCATGTCTCTTTCCATGGTTTAAAGGAATATTCAGTACATTAGTTCATTCCTACAATTTCCCAAAAAGATTTTCAGCCATTTCAGCATCTTCTCACTCTCCTTCCATCTTAAAATACTTAGCTCTTGCATCACTGACTTCAGAACTTTCCTTATTCCCTTTCATATTTAAAGGGAAGGCTGGAGGCTTTGCAAATCTTATCTGAACACTAAAGAGTTAAAGTTTAACTCAACTACAAAAGTTGAGCCAGGCTCGGCCGTGCTGGGGGGGGGGGCGGCGGTAGCGCCACTCAGCCCCTGCGGGGCTGGGCTGCAGCCCGCGTGGTTCATGGCCACCCGGGCAGGCCCAGCCCGGCCGGCAGTATAAAAAGTCAGCATCTCCCCACGCCAGAGCCACAGGCCAGTGGAAAAAGAATCCATGAAAGTTTTATCACACAACTTTTCCTCCCCCTGGCCCTCGGGTCCTCCTCATTGGCAAACGGGGCCCAAGCGGCCTCCGAGCCTCCCCTCCCCCCCGCATGGGGGAGAGGGAGACTCGGGTCGTTGTTACCTGCCCAGCCGCCGGAAAGACAAAGAGGGCGTCTTCCGGGATTACCTTCCTTTCAAAATGTGTGTGCACGGAGCGAACCGACCCCCACAAAGGAAACTCCCCCAGGAAGAACTTCTGAGTTTCTTCCTCCCAAGTCAACCTATCACACATTGCTTTCACCTGGAAGAGATTTTCTCTGCTCTCCAAGGGTTCAGAGTAACTTGGTTTAGAGGGAAACACACAAGATTCCAGTTTCCCACAGAAAAAAATTATCTGGTGCCTCCCCTGCTTTTGTATCTCAATATACATGTCGTACTTCCTTTTCTTTTGTCCAGAATTGTAGTAAAGACCAATCATTTAGCAATTTATTCAATGTTCTGCAATATAGTCTGCAATTTTGCCTACTGTACACATCCAAAAATTTCTCATTTAAGTTATCTTATGTTTACGGCCCTTATGCTGGCAGTATTCACACTGATGAAGATTAAAAGTCATAGAACTATAGAATTATTTACCTTGGAAAAGACCTCTTAGACATCAAGTCCAACTGTTAATCCAGAACTGCTAAATCCACCACTAAACCAAGTCTGTAAGTGCTATATCTAAATATGTTCTAAAGACGTCCAGGAAGAGTGACTCCACCACTTCCCTGAGCAGACCACACCAAGGCCAGCCAACACTTATAGTGAAGAAATTTTTCTTAATATCAAATCTAAACCTACCCAGGCACAACTTGAGGCCATTTCCTGTCATTTGCTGCTCAGGAGAAGAGACTGACATCCACCTCACTACAACCTCCTCCTTTTAGGTAGTTATAGAGAGCAATAAGGTGCCCTCTGAGCCTTTTTGTCTCCAGGCTGAACACCTCTAGCTTCCTCAGCTGTTCATCATACAGGTGCTACACCCTTTCTCAGCTCCAGTGTGTTCTCTGGACACACTCAAGCACCTCAATGTCTCTCTCGTAGGGAGCAGCCCTAAACTGAACATATGATTTGAGGTTCAGCCTCACCAGTGCTGAGTACAGGGGAATAGTCATTGCCCTCATCCTGGCCACACTATTTCTGACATAAGCCAGGAATGCCACAGGCCCTCTTGATCACTTGGGCAGACTGTTGGCCCATGTTCAGCCAGCTATCAACTGGCACCCTCAGGTCCTTTTCCACTGGGCAGCTTTGCAGCCACTTTTTCCCAAGCCTGCAGCTCTGCACAGGGTTGTTGTGCTTTCCAGAGTTGAAACTGCCAGTTAAAAAATACCAGCTATAGCTGAAGGATAGCTTAGTCTCCTCTTAAACTCCTGGAGAATGCTGAACCACCTTGCCTCCATAGGGCCACAGCTCCAAATCTGATCACACCTGGTCTCACTGCTGGAGGTGTTGCCTTCCAGGAATAGTGGATCAGCACTCAGCACCAGCCTTCAGGCACCATGCTGCAGATGTACAACTCCTAGCCAAGAACTGAGTCACAAACATTTTCCACGAGGTGTTAAGTCACTGAGGTAAAGAGCTTTTATTTTTCGTAAGAGATGAGTTAAACTGCTACCAAACAAAGGAAAGAGCAAGCACACCTTCCTAACACCAATGCTGAGGTCCAGGACAGCACTAGAGGGGTATTACTTTCATATAATTTCAACAGATATACTTGAACCAAATTTCAGACTGTATATTTAAGATATTGATATTTTCAAATATTATACAGCTATTCAAACAACCTTTATTTTAAAAAATTCTCAGAAAGGCTTATCATCAGCAGCTGTGCATGCTGGTGAGAATACTGTTGACCCCAGTACATGACTTCTTATTTGGTTATTGCTGTATAAGATTTGGACATAAATTAGTGATGCTTGCTTTCAGATCTCATGGACAATCTATTAGACAGATGTCCACCCAGACACAGCAATAAATGTGAATTGGAAGCTAGCTGATCCACATTGAAGAGAATCATAGATTCCAAAGAAATAAAACAAAAATCAGAAAACCAAACCCACAGCATCTGACTCTGTCCTCCCTCCTGTCACAGACCACTCCACCTCACACCAATTAGCAATTTACTTCCCCCCAAAAGGATATTAGAACTGGAAGAATTTGATCGATCTCATAGAAAAATTTCCACTTCTCCATGCAGTACTTTCAAGAAACACCACCAGCTGCCTCTATATAAATATCTCCTGTAGATACCATATCTCAACGCTTACCTCAAGGATAAGTTATTCAAAGGTATTTGCACTCGATTGCTTAAAAATGTAAAGTGGACAACATCATGGCATTCCACTCAAATTGTCACATAATACTGACACATTTCTGAATCTCTCTTCACCATATACCAGCCTAGAATAAATATACATAAAGGATTAAAGAATGAAAAAAGTCACGAGTTGACTGGATGAGCATATGAAGTTCTGCATGATATGCCTGACTTTTTAATTCCTAATTTAATCCAGTACTTTTGAACACAAAATCTAAAGAGAGGAGTAAGAGTTGTCACATTCAGATCTCTAGCTGGTTATATTTTCAAAAGTAAAAATTAATGACATCCAATAAACTCAGAAAATTTGGATTGACACTGTTTTCTTATATTATTGCCACTGTGAACATATTTGGAGATAAGATCATATCCCAGCTATCCATGCTAGCAGCATGCTTTTCTTAATGGAACTTCCATGCTGCCGCTTTATTTTGTAGAATACAGGCCTTTACCACTTCTCATCTCAGCAAGCATACTGTAGGAAACTGCAATAAGAAGAAGCTACGTTTTTTTAAATTAGTAGTTGTGTTGTACACAGAGCAACAGTTTCTATAGTTCACAGAAAGCAGTCACCCTTCTGAAATACTAGTTCAAAGATTTTGAAATGATTAAGCAATAAGGACTGTCTGCCCACTTTACTACAAACACTGCAATTTCTGCAAGGGCAGAGCTGGGTCATGATGGCAGAGAGCTGGCCAGGCTGGATCCCAGACGAGCAGTGAAGGACTGCCCCACCTCTCCTCGCCAGCATGGCACGTTCCTGACTGCTGTCATGCAGCCACCCTTACTGTATCTGTACTCCCCTCTTCCCACTAGATAAACTGCATTCTGGGCCACAGCAATATTTCAGCAGGTTTTTTCCAGTTTTGTTAGAGCTTCAAGGTAAGTCTTTTTTTAACTCATCTACCCCAAGTCAGAGCTGAACACACTCCAAGTCTTGCCTCACACAGGGCAATTCTGACACCGTGCTCTTCCTGGTCTGTCTCTCCTAAACAGTGTGTAGCCCTCCATGACAACATTTCAGTCATGAAAGCTACCTACAACATCTCCATAAGCACACTAAGATCAATATTGCAATTGATATTGATCAAGATGAGATCAATTTTGCTGATCATCAATATTATTTTAGGTGATTCTTATGTCATTAACACTTAAGGACATAAAGTTTCCAGCATCAACATGTGGTGAATCAGTGAAATTTCTACTGTATAACACTAACTTCTTTACCAACTTATTTGGGTCTTCACTGAGTAACTTAGTTTGGTTAAATAAAATCATAAACAAAAATTAATTTCTTGCAGGTTCTGTATAAAACAAACTTTAAACTCAACACCATGCAACCATCCTGTAGAATGACTCTCATTTTCCTGCATGTAAGACTGCAATGGAACAGAAGCAATACTGAGGCTGGAGAAGAAACAAGTAAAGGAAATAGCTCAATTACAAAAAACCATCAGTCTCCAGTGCAACTAACTTCACAGAGATTTGTTCTGCAGATGGCTATCACAGTAAGTCCTTCTACCATAAGTCACGCTGCATCAGCAGCTGCCAATGCCAAAGAGAATATAATTAAAAGAACAGAAATTATCAGTGGGGCAAAAAGCATATCCCTGAGGTCCTCAGAGGGCACCACCTTGTCTTCAAATGTGGAATAAATAACTCAACCACAAACATCCACTGAAGCCCAATATCTTTAGCAACATTTAGAACAGGTGACTTTTCTGAGGTGACCAAAAGTGCTGCAGCTACATCTACTTCCACAGTGACACCAAGTCATTCCACAGTCATCTACACTACTCTTGGGGCTTTAGTGCTTCCCAGTGATAACTCTTCAATCAAACTCATCATGTTGTTCCCTATCAGTGTCATTCTGAGATCACCCATGGTGAAACAGGACAGTCCTACCTCAAATTTCAACCCATTCAGCAGACAACAAAGCTGAATCATAATTCCAGAAACCCTTCTACTGCATCACCTAATCCAAAAGATGCCAATAAAGTTAAGGATCTAACTAAAGTCCAACTGAATTAAATAAAATTATAATGCTGAAATAAAGCCATTTTTTAATTGAACTGGAGGCTTTATGAGACATGTGAACTTACAAGTGACCTAGTACAGTATAAAACTAAAGCTTACCCAAAATATGTAAAAACATGTATTTTTCAAGTTATTTACTCTTTAATTCATTATTTACCACTTCCCACAGTGGGAGAACCTAGTGACAGGTATTGCATATTTACACCGGAATGGACCATCAAAGCAGATGTGTAGATTTAAAACATAAAGCACATCAACTTATGTTGGGGGTTGAATTGCTCCCTTTTCGTTCTGTGGAATTTCTCCCATTGTTATGCTAAGTAGTTGGGTATACACCTTAAAACAATAAGATAATGTTCTCTCGCAGGGGGGTGGGTGGAGGGGGAGGGGGGGAGACTGGAAAAGGAAAGGTGGAATGGGGGGTCTGGGCAGGGGGGACTCTCTCTCGCTTGGCTCGTGGAGTGGGAGGACAGCCTGTGCTCCGCTCTGGCATCTCCCCCTGCCATCCCAGCACTGAGATCCACGCTCCCTGCCATTGGACATCGCTCTGCTGCTCTCCCACCTCACCCTACTATCTCCGGACACTCTGCTGAGCACCACGACCAACACTGTGAGGGGGGAGTCGCTTCCCCATCCCTCTCACCCCTGGGCCGCTGCCGCCATCACTCCAGCCCCTCTTCAACTGCGCGGGACCTGCCCTGCCCCCAGCACTGGCAACTGAGCGCAGGGAGAGAGGGCTTTGGTCAAAAGGGACTGGAACTGAGTTATACTGTTCTGTTCTGTTGTCAATTTTTATAGCTGTTGTTGTTTTCTGCCTTGTTAGATATCAGTAAAGAACTGTTATTCCTATCCCCACATCTCCTGCCTGAAGGCATCTGATTTGAAACTAAAACAATTAAAAGGGAGGGGGTTGCATTCTGCATCTCAGGAAAGGGGCTCTTGCCTTTCCTTAGCAAATACCTGTCTTTCAAACCAAGACAACTTATTAAAGTTCAGAAACTTTTGTGACCAAAGATGACTTCTTATAAACACTTCCAAAGGAATTACTCATTGTGCATTTAATTACCAAGTTAAGCATGCATGGGAGAACAACAGAACTTAAAACTGTCATGGCACTTTTCTATCCTGCTATTCTGAATTAGGTCTTCATGAAAAGAAAAGATCAGAAGGCACAGTAATTTTTTGAATTAATTAGCTTTCAAGCTTTTAACACAGGACTGAAAGTACACTTTGTACTAAGAACGGAAGGATCATCAGACTTTCATGTTTCCCTTCATAGTTAATACATAGCTAATAATTACAATGTACCTGATTTTTAGATAACACTGACTGACAAGTAAGGAGAGTTGGGGAGCAAGTTCAGTTCCAACAAAAGCTGTATACCTTGAAGAAAAGTT
The DNA here is from genome assembly GCA_037013685.1 of Acridotheres tristis. NCBI lineage: Eukaryota > Metazoa > Chordata > Aves > Passeriformes > Sturnidae > Acridotheres > Acridotheres tristis. The sequence goes on from CM072890.1 coordinate 13,447,864, forward strand.
TTATGAAATTTGAAGGAAAATCTTAATGAAATGCATTTATTCTGCTAATTGAACAGGTGCAAGAAGCATTACTGAACATTTAACTTTGCACACACAAAAACTGAAATTCAGAGACTGCAATTTTAACTGCTGGCTTAAATGCTTACAAATAATTGCATTCAAAGAATGATTACTGCTTATTCATTTGATTTTAAAATAGTGGTTGATTCAATAATTAAATCTGAAACCTTTCTATTTGACCAAAAACTTATTTAGCTGCCTTTTTATTTTTCCTAAGCCCTCATTATTCCCCCAAACCTCAATGATGGAGATGTCTGTTTTCTTTTACAAAGGCAGGAAGTTTTTTCTGAGAGGCTGGTTTACTCATAGTTTGCAAAGTGTTTCAGATCCTTGTTGAAAAGCCGCACTCACTGGTTTTATAGATTTCTTACTCCCATTCAACTGTTTCATCTTTGTTTCTTTTTCTCCCAGACAAAAACAACAAAAAAGTAATAGCTGGCATCATTGTAGGAGGTATTTTGGGATCTGTATAATTGGCCTGGTTGAATATTTTACATGTGCTATGAAGAGACCTCAGTAGCTTTCCCACAGATGGCTTTATGATGATACAAGGAGTGACCCAGGTAAGGAACAGTACAAGTCTTTTGCATAGGAACATTTCTAATTTCTGTGCAGGGCTGCTTGAATAGTCTTGTCTTACTGAATAATTAGGAGATCATTGACTCCAGTCAAGCTAGCTTTCAACTGACAATAACTTATTATTTTTAAATTTTAGCTTAACCAATATGCCTCTCAACTCTGTATCTCCTCCTTACAAGTTATTTTTTTAATTTCTGAAATATCAGGAAAATCATATTTAGTATCAATGAACCTGTTCAAAGTTCTTGTGGGCAAGTTCAAAACTTGAACGCAAAAGCTCTCCCAAAAGTTGATTTACTGAAAAAAAGCTAGACACTTTAGTCATCCACTGTCAATTACAAAATTAAGGATAAAGCTACATCTATTTTCAGAAGTAAAAATATTTTTAAGAGGTTTAAAAAGATAACTGCTTTTGTCTTCTCCATGAGTATGTAAAAACTTCCACTGAAGTGCAATCACAGTCCAAACATCTATATAATGTTCCTGGACCTTATTTTTAAATGTTTAAATAAATACTGAGAGGTCAAGCACAACTTTTTTCTCATAGAAAATAAAATCAAAATGAATTCTGACAATATGCCCTTCCAGCTTATATGCAAGAGCTGAAAGCCACCAGAACATCAGATGAGGAAGTGGCTTTGAAAGTCGATGACCCATGTGGTGCTGAATGGATGTTTCTGTAAGGACATGAGTGGTCTTCAGAGAATCACGAATCAGGGCCCTCATCTTTTGCTCTCCCATATATCAGAAAGTGGAGAACTGGACTTACATATGAGGGATTGCTGAACTAAACCATGAGGTACCCAGTGACTCAAATCTTTCAAGCCATATATAAAAAAATTATTATGTTATTCCTTCAGTTCTTCACTAAGACAACTCTCTTGAACCATATGGTTTGAGTTTCAGAGGTGCATCAGATGACAAAACCAGCCCAGAAGACAAGACACAGGAAGACAATGCAGGGTGCCCATCTGATGGCATTCCAATGGCTGACATCACACCATCCCAGCCTTCATTGTAATGCTTGCTCGAGATTATATTCTCACCTATTACCTACACTCTTTCATTTTTTCCAAAACTACCTGGCAGTTGTTACCTTACAGCCTTTATGGTGTAAACAGTGTCCTGAAAAGTAAGGAAAAATTACAAGGTAAACCAATATACAACAGGCAGGGTTCAGTAGCAGAGCATCACTCCTCTCCTTTGTAATTCAATGATCAACCTATGGTTTTCATATAAGGATATTATACTTGCTTTCTTAGAAATAATATAGAAAAAGAGCTCCCAAGTAAGATTCTGCTTTGTGTAACTTTGGTCAACAATGTAACAAAGAAAAATTTGACTAGGATTACAATGATATTTTAGTATCAATACAAAAAAACCACCCTCAACTTAACTACTTTGAAGTGAAACTATTCTATCCAAATAAAATTTCTATCTGATTAACTACTCAGGTCATTATTTTCCCAAATTTACATTTGTACCATCTTCAGTGAATATGACAAGATTTACTAGGTTTACTTGGATTATTTAATTTGGATTACTTGAAATTTGCTGGGGAGAATGGAATTACTGAGTAAAATGAGCTACATCTAACCTTTCACTGGATGACACCAATTTAATATCACCATCAATGGGCAAAAAGATTACAAGCTTCTGTTCCTCTCTTAAATGGATCTGTTGTTTAAATTGCAGGCTGCAGAAATTGTTTAAAATGTGTCAGTACAGATTAGATAGTAGAAATACTTAACATGAGAGGAAAGGAATTATCTCTGATATGTATACAGGTATCCTAAAAAGCATAGTCCAGTTCTGTTCAGCTAAAGGGTAAAATTATGGCAGTATAATGCAAATAACTGCACAGCTCATCTGTTTGCAATTACCAGACATGTCTAAATAGAAAGAAAGAATATGTAAAAGAAACAATTGCAAAGGCATAGAATAAACAAAATAAAGTGCAGAGAAAACTACACATGTGGGATGTGTCCTTGTTATTATGCTCTGCTTAAATGCTTTAATTAGTGTGGAGGCTGTGGATCACATTGATGGAATGGAATTATCTCACTGTCTGTGAATGTTGCAATGAGGTTTTATTCAATATGTGAGTAAATTACATCCACATACACCCCAGAGAGAAACTATCTCAGTCAAACTGAGTATGGGCAAAACAGGTATTTATTTAAAATATTAAAGATTTAGATCCATATATGCAGTTTTGCCATTCTTTTCGAGTTCAGTCATAAAAACAGCATATGTCCCATCAATACCAGAACCTGATTTCTAACATTGTATCCAGCATGTCTGGTATCAGACTGAAAATCTGAGACAGATTAACCTATATTACATGAGAATATCATCTGATGCTTGAAGAAAAATGTAATACTCAGCTTTCAGCTTCCTTAGCCCATATAATGTCATCTTTCCTGTGGTAAAGCAGTGTCATGCAAGCAAATTACTCCTTACTCTTGAATCTTGGCCTCAGATGAAAATGGAAAGCTCTCTTGAAGGAGAACTTGAAGACAGAGATGAAGAGATGCTAAGAAGCTACCTGTGTTGTCTGCACTGGTAACTATATATTTAAATGCACTGTATGTTAGGAATTTTTGAAAGTAATAATTAATAACTGGAAGGTAGTAATAGCAAGACTAGCAGTAAATGAAGAAATAGCAATGAAGCAAGTAATCAAAGTGTGCCCTTTAGTTATACCATGTTAATGTTTAACAATCCATTCATAATTTTTGCATGTCTGAGGATGTGCTTCTGTGGTTCATGTAACTATTTGATGTCCTTGCTGTTGTTTGTATATTGTTACTTGCTTTTACCATGCCAGCTCCAAAATTTGTAACATTTGTTCTTACTTCACTTTAAGTTCGAATCATTACCACTTATTCATACACATTACATAAATAAAGGTGTTGTGTACCATTTCATTCCAAACTGTAAAACTCTTGACTTGAATGTAGACAGCTCTATGTATGTGAACTAGTATCATTTTCTGTGTTTACACAAACATGTACATTGGTAGAATCAATGATCTCTGGTTCTATTCTTCCCTACTTCCCAGCAGCAAAATCCTATTAGTTGCAGTGAGAACTAATTCTATGAAGAATTTCATGCTGGAACCATTAAATCTGTCTTTTATGACACTATTATACTGACCTTCTACAAGAAGCAAGACTGTTCTTGGTTAACTCCTGCTCAACAGTGTCCTCTGTGGATATGCTCCTGCTTGACTTTGAGCCCCACAACATAATGAGAGATTCAGACTAAGAATTTGAATGTAAATACTTTAACTGCACTAAGCACTTAACATCAAACCTTTCCTATACTTTCCTCTAACTAGCTCCCATAAAACCATTCGCATTGATTCTATAAGAATCCTCTACAAGATGTGATTTCTATATTGGCTCAAGATCAGTAACTTAACATACATGTTTTCCTCTGAAAGGACTTTGGCCTGAATAACATAAAATTCAGGCTTAAAGACATTTAGGACCCTAAAGAAAACCATTACATTATCTATAAAAGGTGTTACTTATTACTGGCATAGAAATTAAAGCTAATGAAAAAAAATTAGTTTGTGTGGCACAATCATAATCCTTCCTTAACTTTTATCAAGAGCTATAATCTCCCTTTGTCAAGTAATCATATAAAAAGATCAGGTGAACTTAAAAAAAACCAAAAAACGAAACCAAACAAAAACCAAAAAAAAAACCACAAAAAACCCCTACTCCAACAAGTAAAAATGTACTTACCCCAAATTGCCATGAAAATTGCGAAGAAGACAGTCCCTCCATTATCAAACAAATGTGTAACCTGAATAAAAAAATAAACACTTCAGGAAAAAATAATACTGCCATCTTCTTTTTTGCTCAGAATAATCCCAGAGTACATAACTGGTGGCAGAAATTAAAGCTAAGCATTCTCTTAAGTAATCCTATTAGCATGTTTCTTCTATCAAGGTTTGTCAATGTCACACTCTGACTTTCAGTATAATTTAAAATCTGCTGTTCCAGACTATCACTTCATGCATCACCAGTCATTTTGTTTCAGAGACACTGAGCTGTTTTGTCCATATCCAGATAGGCTAAAATTTCATCCGGAATTCTTGTCATATGGTAGGTCAAACTTAATCTCAACCATTTACATTTTAAGGTTTTTATAAGCTAAAAAAAGTCTTCACTTTTCTCCCTCTACATACTTACTGTCTCTTGATTCCATTTTGTTCTTCTACCTACGTATTTTGCAATTTCTCTGCAGGTAAAAATAGCAGGTATTCCTTTTTATCCAGACACCTCAGCCTCTCAAATTGTTGACCATGTCCTTCTTAAAAGGCTTATGCACCTAAACTCCAACAAACATTAAACTGTTTCTAAATATCACTCTGCAGAACTCTCCATAATACTAAACTGTGAAGGTAATTTCTTCCATGATTGCTATTCTCTCAGTTAGATTTATCCCTTATTTTACTCTGTTATAAGATTTTTTGGTCAGAAGAGCAATTCAGCTTTAAAGTCTAAGGCTTACTGCTTGAAAATAAGTATTGAAATAGAAAGTACTTATTTATTTATACTTAGTTCTATTTATTTGTTCATGCTTACTGAAAACATGTATTGATTGAAAAGTAGGTTTTGCATGCCTTTGGAACATCTCAGTGGGTGAATTTATGGTCTCATTATGAAAAAAACACAATTTATATTACAAAAAATCTGAAATTCCTAATATTCTACACATAATATGAAACAGTATTTAGGAAGCTGATAAGATCAATGTCCTTTCAGTAGATTTAAGGTTGCCAAATTATAGCAATATTATTTATCCAGGGATAATGGGCCTATATTTCTTCTAAAAAAGAGATGGTTTAAGATCTTGCTGGCAAGTATTAAGTAGTGCAGAGGCTTTAAATTCCTATTTGAAAAAAATTAAAAAGCACAGATCCCTATAAAAGAGCAAATCAACTTATCATCAACAGGCATTTGTTAAAAGACAACCTGAAGAGAAAGAAAAGGAATGAAGAAGTGGCTCTGATATGCATTGTTCTAAATCATACAGAAAATCATGGTGGTTTCCGACTATCTGAAACGAAGAAGATAATGTCTTGAGATTGAATATCATTGAAAATACTTTCCTTCCATTGATGTTGACTCTCTTGGTGACTTAAGAACCAATGTTTTTAAGCTTTTATCATGAAAATCTGTCTGACCTTACGCCAATGGAAGGGTGCAGGCAATCAGACTGTGTTCTGCTGTACTGTGACCTTTGCTTACACCTGAAACGACACCAGCCAGCAGGAATGCTCTGTACAGGTGTGCCAGGATTCTGCCTCAGGCAGGTTACCTAATCTGCTCCTGGGAGAGCTGCATGCATGCAAGGAAAACTCATCCTGCAGACAGATTTTCATTCTTCCAGAAAAAACTGGCATTACTACTTCTACCTCAGAAATCAAGAAAACTAACTCATGAATACAGAAAAAGTTAATAAAAACTGTTTCTTTCCTCTATTTTATTTCTTGTGGAGTAAAATTATTATAATATTGTGATAATTTAATGAAAAACATACATTTCATCTGTATGTCAGTTATGATTTTATTTTCTTATTTTTTAAGGTTCTTGAATGGAATTGACTAGTTGGTATTGGAGATTAATAAATCCAATATGTTCCCTGCCAGGATCAACTGGGATCAACTGTTAATCAAATATGTATTTTGCTTTTTTTCTCTCTTTTGCTTCCATTAAGGAAAACACAAACACAATTTGTAATGAGACTGAAAATGTGAGAGGTGAACAAAAGCAGCACAATAAATCTGATGAATATTATTGGTTTTGAATGTAGACCTGTGTGAGGATCTTGGATATTCTGCTCAGGAAAGAGTACATCTTTCCAAGAAAACACAAAATGAACCAAACAACCAACCAAACCTAACCCACTGAAATTAATCTTGCTAAGAGTAGAAAATAAATACTTGGCTCCCAATTTGGCACTGCCAGAAAACAGGGAGTTTGTAGTAAGAGGTAGTATGTGAAGCTGCTGTGAAGTTTTCTTTAGAGACATCGTAGTGAGTGAAGGCATTACATTATAACCTTTAGAAAAAGCTTCATAAAGCTATTTTTGTTTTTTATTTTTCTTTGTCATTTGAGTGGCCAGATGGTAATCCTATTCCTTCTGAAGGAGAATTCTCTCTCTCCCCCAGTTGGGGGAGATCCGGAACAGACAAGTCCTGAAAGGAGACAATTTTTGTTTGTTTTCTGTGTTCTAATGCAAGGTTGATCAGTTTTTCAGAACAAAAGCATTGGCAGGAAAAGCTGGGAGCTTACATGAATTTCCATAATTGTAGACACAAGGAAAGAGTGCTGGCAACGATGGAATGTGAGTAGTTAGTCCTTGTCTTCTCTGGTCATCATCCAATTTTTTCCCAAAAGGATTGGTTTGAAAACAAATGAAGTATGGATGGACTGGCACATTTTTTCCACTGCATTATTCCCAATATGACATTCTGTTGATTTGGAATGGCCTGATTTTCTGGGGGGGGGGGGGTTGGGGGCAGGGGCACAGGAGTTGCTTCTGGGGAAAGCAGCTGGAAACTTCCACCATGTCTGGGAGAGCCAATCCCTGATGGCTCTGAAGATGGACATGCTGCTGGTCCAATTAGGGAGGCTGGTAACGCCTCTGTGATGACATATTTAAGAAGAAAATCCAAACAGCGAAGTTACAGGGTTTTTCTCAGGGTGGGCAGGCACTGAGGCTGGCACCATCTCGGTGCACACCGCGACTGCTGCCATCCCAGCACAGCCTGCAGGGAGCCTTGCCTGCCTTGCCAGCCCTAGCTAAAGGGCAGAGGGGCAGGGGCAGCAGCTCCTCTTCCTGGCACCCTGCATGAAGAGAGGTGTTAAATGGCAGCAGCGTGGCCGTCAGTGCCCGGGAAATGGAGGCAGGGCCCCTGGCCAGCAGAGGAAGCATGATGAGCGATTCCTCAATCCAGAACATAGACCAGATCAACTTCTCAGTGCTGCAGGATATTGTAAGAATTTTTGAATTAGTGGAACTTGTTGACAGTGGTACCTACAGGCAGCAGTTTTTCTTGTAGTCAGAGGAGAAAGTAAGGACGTGTGAATGAAAAACAACATGGCAGCACCAAGGTCAGCAGAAGGAAGGGAGGGGTAGAAGAAGGAAGGAAGGGAATCTTGGCCTCAGAGCCGATTCCTCTGCAGGCCGTGATGAAGACTATGGTGAAACAAACTGGCCTCTGTAATGCATGAAGGCCAAGGGGGATGCACATCCACTCACAGCCCGTGAGGAAAGCGCTCGTGCTGGAGTAGACAGGTGCCACAGAGAAAGCTGTGATACAGAGAAAGCTGTGATCCAGGGGGACATTGAATAGAAAGAGAGGGCCAGGCATCCAAACTAGAGAAGACTGCACCCCACAGCCGAGTGACCCATGCCTCAACACGGTTCTGGAGAGACTGTTCACCCACGGGAGGGGCCCCATGGCATAGCAGAGAAAAAAACAACTCCTCTCCCTGAGCAAACAGAAGATCTCAAGTGAGGAACTGACCAAAACCCCCACACCATCTCTCTGTGCTGTTGGTGGAAAAGAGGGAAGGGCTGGGGAGGGGGGACAGAAGATGTTTTAAAGGCTTATTTTACTTCTCATTATCCTCTTCTGACTCTGTTAATAATAAATTTTATATACAATAAATTTTATAATAAATCATTATATTTGAACCTAGTTTGCTCTTAGAGTATTTTTCTCCCATTCCTTAACTCATGAGCCCTTTGTTAAATTTTTTTCCCCTCTGCCCAACTGTAGCAGGAGATGGTAAAGAAACAACTTCCATGGGTACCTCGCATTTGGCCAGTGTCAAACCATGACAGACATTAAATGCGAAATTTGCATGATTTAAGCACATGATGCCAGTGTAAATATAAATAAGACACAAAACCTGCTTCTTATTAACTGAGGATATTACAATAACAGAATCTACAGTAAAAAGGGATAGTGCAATTTCAAATACATGAACTTCCTGTTAAAACTGTAGTGGACTGCTGAAAAAGCATTTACCACCTTCTAAAAAGAGGCATTTCTGGGATGGGCTGTATAGCTTGCAAAATGCTATTTCAATTAAGAAAGCTTTTACCTTAAGTACATATTTTTTAAAAAAGAAATCAGTAAAAAAAGTTACAAAACCCCCTCATGGAGCTATTTTCTGTTACATAGTTATAGCAGTATTTAAAAACAAACACCACTTTAAGTACAGCATTTCTAGTGGTATTTATTGCTGTTGTTACAAAACAACCTCTTAACTTCTGCATTATAAAATAGAAAATTAAATTTGTAAATGGTAAACATAAATTTTAAAAATATTTTCACAGATAGGTTTGAAATGCTGAGTTTTAGTCAGCATCAGTCTCATCAATAGGAAATTTTGACATCTAATACAAAATTGATTTTCTCTTTGACACTGCTGCAGTTTTGTTGTAATACCATGGCAAAGAGACAGTCATGTTTTATAACATGACTTTTCTGAGAAAGATTTATTCTATGGGATAAAGAATACAAAGATAAAATCCAGGGCTGCTTTTCTAGCATTATGAACATACCACACATCAAAATATATTGCTCACTTGCAAACACTGCATGTATACAGAGATCCTTGTGATTATTTAAGTTTGAAGAATACCTTTTTGTAGCAAAATATTTAATTGTACAAAATCTTTGCATTAGTTTGACAGAGCAAAGCATGAGAAAAATTCAAATACAAAGTAAGCAAGGGAAACAGAGTAATAAGATAGTTATAGAGGAAAGCAGGAAAAACCTTACAAAAGGTTTTATTATGAAGTCCTCACAGGAGACTTAATAAGTTAATGAAAATAATAGTAATTTATTAAAAAGGAAATGCTCACAGCATGCAATTTTAGAAAAATCTCAAATCATTTCAGAGCATTCCCTTATTAGATTAATCACAAAGGCTGAAAACAACATCTGTAGAGAAATGACATGTTTTTCAGGAAGCTTGGGTCAAACAAGGGCAACCATTATACAACAAAAATTATCTTGATAACAATAATGCAATAATTACCTTGGCATATATGCAGCTTTCGTTGAGTTTTTGTAATGTGCAATTGCGTTCACACATAGGGCACATAATGGTTTCATTTGCCTCGCAGATCTCTTTGCTTTAGTATGACAGGAAAAGAAAGGTTATAAAAACACTTAAAGCATTCCCAAGATTTTCTGAAGTCATGCCATTTATGTTCTCTGTTTGTTAACAGCATGTGCACTGCAAAAGTGGAAAAATAAATTAAAAGTGAATATTTGGCTTGGAAAGCCTAATTTCAAATCAGGAACCTGAACACTGTTGGCCACAGAGTAGTATACAATAATTTTGGGCATCATGTTACACTTCTCACACTAGTAAATTCTCTCCCAAATATCACAAACAGGAAAACAAAAAATTCCTCACTATCCTTCAAATGCATTTGCAGCCTATTTTTCCAAATTATGTAGAAGACACCAAATACTCAAAGGATAGACAACACTGGTATATCTACATTGATTTCAATCAAATGCCACCATTTATATCAGCTGAATGTTTGTTCCACAGGACAATGGGATACACACTTAGAATAGTCACATGTAAAAACCCACTAATGGGGATTTCTGGCAGTAATATTTCAAGTCTTTGCATTTTTATCTTCTACAGAAGAATTTATGTATAGGACTAATAAAAAAACTCCACTTTAATATCCTATTTTGGGGGTCAATATCTTCTATCCACACTTTGGTGTTTAAGAATCCTAAGATTTAAAAAGATGAAGTAGCTGTTTTCACTAGGACCATTCATAGTCAAAGCATAGTACATGCCTAAGTGTCTTAACAAAGGCAAAACAGAACTAACAGAAGTGCAAAAATTTATTTTAAAGCAAATTTTAATTGCAGTGAGTAAACTCCTGGAAGAACCTCAGCAAGCACTTTTCCCTATCCTTTAGCAATGATGACATGCCTGAAACATCCTGACACACTAGGGAAGTAGCAGTATAAAACAAGTGCCAGGAAATCCCAACTAATTTGTTTTGGCACTTTCATCTCTCCTTCGCATAAAAGCTGTATTTACACTTCTAATACTGTCTGGAAGATCATGCTTATTTCCAAATGAGTGCATCTATTAAATACTTTCTGGCATTACAGTAAACATAAGTAAAAGAATTAAATGTAAGTATTAATCATTGGTCATATTTCACATAACACCAGAATCACCAATTCACCGAAACCCTAAACAAAATGTGAAACTGACAAAGAAATCTTCCCAAGTTACTTTAAGCCAAAATGAGCACACCCAGTCATTTCAGAGTTGCAGAGTAACAGAAATTTTAGTGTGCCACATCAGAGAATTTACTTGCTTACATTTTCCTTCAAATTATTAAGTGCGAAAAATCACATTTTAACAGCATGTTATAATGGCTTGGCAATAATGTAAACTGCTATCAATTATAAGGCCAAAATGCACTGTACTTTGAATTTAAATTCAAGATGACAAGTGTTTGTGACAAGTGCTATGTTAATTGTCACTGCAACTCAAATCTTCAGTAGAAGAGCAAAATAAGCTGCTTTGTATTGTTTTCACCTATATATCTGAAATCTGTCTAAAGTATATGGTGCAAAGACAGCTCAAGCTCTGCTGTGTTCATGCCTGGCATTTCTGTTTGACTGACAATAAAGGAACAATTTACAAGTGATAATTAATGGTAACAAACCATCAGATTGACTTTTATAGAGACTGACTTGACATCTTACTTGAGAATAAAGACAGGTAATAGCTATTGTACCTAATTTGTTGAGCCACAATATAAGAAAGATATAAAGCTCTTAGGGAGATTTCTAGTCCCTAAAGGAGGGACACAAAGATGGTGAAGGGCCTAGAGGGGAAGCCATATAAGGAGCAGCTGCAATCACTTGGCTTGTTCAGCCTGGAGAACAGGAGACTGAGAGGATATCTCATAGCAATCTAACAGCTTCCTCTTCTTTCTGGTGACCAGTGACAGGACCAGAGGGAATGTATGAAGCTGTTGGGAACTGGAACAGATTCCCAAGGAAAGCGGTCACAGTACCAAGATTAAGAAAGTTCAAAAAGTATTTGGACAGTGATCTCAGGAACATGGTGGGATTCTTGGGGCTGTCCTATGCAGGCCCAGGAGTTGAACTTCAATGATCCTTGTGAATCCCTTCCAACCCATGATATTCTATGATTCTATGACATAAAAGCACACAATAGCTCACAGTTTGAAAGAATGAAATTATTAGAAATTTTGTTCTTTCTCTCGTGGAGCTGCCAATGACACACCTTTCTTTTCCACAAGGAAGAAATACTAAGCTATACCTTGAAAAGAGTAGATTATGGCCACTTGTTCTCCCTTTGTTGGAACTGTGCCATTGTACATGTGACAGATACAAGATTGACAGTTCAACAGCTGTAGTTCCTGTGCTCTAAGAACAGGCTGATCCTGAGTTTTTAGAGTCACTGCATTTTGAAGACATTTATGGTGAAAAACGATCCTAATACAGAGAACAATACCTTAAAGATAGCATTGTTTCCTGGCTGTTAAGTTTATTGCATTTAACTGTATTTAATGCAGTTTGAATTCGTACAGTTTCTCAGGAGTTTCCTGTACAAAGCAAGCTTAAAAAAAAGTGTTCATTACAGCACTGTAGAATATAATAACTCACTGTGAAATAGTAGTTAAAGAAAACTCCTTAGATAAAACTTGAATATAGTCTTGCTCAAAGCCATAGAAACATCTTCTATGAAATCTGACTCCAAGTATACATCCAGCCTAAGCACCCGAACTGCCTGGAGCAACAGCTGCAATTATAAGAGCACTGATATTGATACTGTCTGATAACATCTAATGGAATACTTTGCAATATGGTGGATCCTCAGAGAGTTCCTAGAAGTACAATCAGCACTTGGGCACCCTCACCACATCTAAATTGACATAAACCCTCCTCAGAGCAACATCACCAAAGTGGGAAACTCGAAAACTTGTTTCATTTCACACAGTTGTAATCTCCCTGAAGCTGAGTCTCCTGGCTGCAAGTTACATTGACACAGAAGAATTTTGTTAGGGTCCAAGTTTTCCACTACTAAAGAAGAAGGAAAAAAAAGATATAGGCAAAACTTGAAGTTTAGTAACTGTACTACACTCTGGAAGTTATTGCAAGATGGAGGTAATGAGGGAATATGTCTGTTTTTTCACCCATTAGCCTTAATTTGATCAACAACTATTGCAGTATCTGCAGCATGAGAATAGGTCCTTACAGACTGGTCTGTTTTTCCTGAATGGAAATCCCTGCAGATGCAGCGATAAGAATGGCCACTGCCAGCATTACACATCTGGCTTGATGCAAAACAAACATACAAAGTGTAAATATTTGACTCAAATACTCAATATTCTATTTTGGTTATTTTTACATTATTACCATATCTGCAAACCAAAACATTTAAAAGTATAGCAACCTAAGTTGTGCCAGACTGTTCCTAATTTCCAACAGGCTATTACATATTATTACATAGAATTTTACCTTACTTGGCTGGAATCCATTGTAAATAATCCATAAAGAAAAACAAAGAGCCCAACCAGGGCAGCAGGAATAAGCATTCCAGTATACCATCCCAGCCAGGCAAAATACAGTCCAATTTTTTCACCAAAGTAACGCCTACATGAAAAAGAAAGACATATAATTGTTTAAAATTAAATTTTATGGCGACCTCTATCTATTTCTATTGTCACAGTAGTAGAATAATTCTAACAAGGAATTACCATAACAAATTTATGGCAAAATTGTCACTTTATCAAACAGGTTTTTTTCAGGCTAGCATAATACTTTAGTGACACTAATTGCAAATTTATGAGAACAAGGATATAACTATAGTGCCTCTGTAATTTTCATGTCCTTGCAATGACTAAGTAGATGGACTAGTAGCAATATTATTAAACATAGGATAGATAGATAGATGCACACAGACATAAAAAATCTGGAAAGGGATAAAGTAAGTTAGTATGATCTAAGTATTCCATTTAAAAATACATTTATGATAGATAATCACACATAGATAATATGTTTCAAACTCCTCTTAGTGAAAACAGTGCTCTTAAAACACAAGCTGAAGACAACTCTATTTCTTCAAAACCTGGACATCAGATGTTAGAACAGCAGTGATCAGAAAGTCAGTCAAGGATGGTACTGCATAAAATTCTCCCATGGCACATGCTTAGCTCCACCAATAATCAGTTATGACTCAGATCAGGAAGAAAAACTTACAGCAAGGAAAATGAATTGCTGGTATTGAATGTCAGAGGAGGAAACTATGAAACCCAAATATCACCACTATTTAACTTAAATTATATGTACTTCTCTATTTTACATTTGGTAACCTATGACAGTAAGTCTAAGACATATAAATAAAAGTGTATTTAAACCCACATAGAAAGGTTAAAATTGGGTTGCACTTTAAGTCCTCTGTGTCTGGTAACTCCGACTGTCCATGTGGATAAGAGTCAGCTTTCAAAGGTGCTCACACAAGGCTCAAGTGTCTCTGATCAGCACACCACATTATGGATTTGTATTTTAAGTTTCACACTGCAAATTCCTGAGCAGTTGGAACTACATTTACTTTACACAGACTCATTTGAAGTTAACCTACAAAAGACCACCCAAAAGAAGCAACTTAGAGAACTCAAGCCAGTAATAATAATAGGAAATAGCTAAATTTTATAGGAAAGCATAAGGAATTTACGAATATAGTTAGCACACTGTTACCAGGCTTTTTGCATCAGAGAAAATCTTCAAAGTACTAATACCTGATTAAATCAAGAGGTTGGTATTTGTACCACATTCCCCATCGTGCCCAACGTTCATACAAGAGGTGTCTGTGATTCTGTGCTCCATGTGTTTTGATGGGATGTCTGCTTTTGTGGCTTCCCTGAAAAAAAACACAAAGAAATGTAAGTACATTACTAAGCACTATGGAAAATGTGTAAGCTTCTTAGATATTCTTGATTATAATTTTTAATAGAAATGTTCTTTATATTTAATAAATAGGTCTCTTATTCTGAGCATATCTGGAACATGTCATCAGGAGCTAATGTAAGCCTGGCATAAGAGACAGGGTTACATAGACTTCTGAAATGGCCAGTTTCTCAAAAAATTAATGACTGACACATGCTAATACAAGACTTGAAAGAAGTACTCAACTCTTTATATGACTTCAACATTGTTTCTATTTTACACAGATGCCTACTTGTATGCTTTCACCTATTTAAATTTTTCAATAAATGCCTGTGGTATATTTTTATTTCTTCTATAAAATTTTAGAAATTTCTAGTATGTCAGCTCTCCTCTCCTAGACATTTTTCATGACTTTCTTTTGTAGGATCATATTTACAGGAAAATGGACATGCACTAAATGATCAGCCTAACCTTCTGAATGAGGTCATCTCTGTGGAAAAAAAAGCTGATGTTGCAAGAAGAAAGAAGAAGCAGAAAGTTGCTGACAAACACACTGGTGGTCAACCCGAGTAAAATGACACTTAAGAGTATCAACCAATTAGATTAAGAAAAAGACACGTGCTTGCCTTGTGGACAATACAGAGTTACCAATCAAGAGATGCATGCACGAGGCAGACCTACCAATGAAATAATGTGTGACTGTGTAATCCAAGATAAGAAGTGAATATAAACAATGTTTAGAAGCACAATAAACGGCTTTTGCTTGATTCGCATTGAATCACGCAGAGTCCTTTTTCTTCTCTCTTCATGCTTTCACTACTGTTGAAGGTATAGAAAAATATATCTTTTCTGTGGTACATACTTTCTAAGATGAAGGAAACAGAATTGGCCTTATTTTGAAGCTACACAGGACTCTCGAGACATTAAAAGCAAAAGTCTGTCTGATCCAAAAGGAGTCCTTCAAGGCCTTGTCTGACATTTAGAGACCATCAGACTAAAAGAATTAGCCTCATGCTTGGCAGTCAAAAGGTAACACACAGATTTGCTACAACAATCTTGAGCAGAATCTCTTGCATTTGTAATTTTGCTCCAATGCTGATGTAGGAGATACCCCTTAGTTGAACTTTTCCCCAAAAAACTTCCATCACTCAGCTATGGTAAAGAAAATATTTCATCAATTGACTGCAAGTGAGCCAAGTAATTTCCGGCGAGAAGAGCAGAGCTCTCCAGTGCTGTACTTCAGTGAGTGATCAGACAGACTCTTGACCCTGGTAGATCTAGGTAACTAAGCCATTTAGATTTTTATCATGCACTTGAAATCTTGAAAATTCCCCAAAATTCAAAGAACACCATTTACTTGTTGCAATCTCCTGATTCTCTGACTTAAGAATGAGTTAAAATCAAAGCTAAATATAGCAAAGAGTCCAAGACTATTCCGTTCTCCTCACAGTCAGCAAAGCAGCATATCAAAGATGTCAACACTGAGTGTGACCTTTGCAGCAGCTAGGAACACCTATGAAGAGAACATCAACTTATTCTCACAGTAGGCTGGATAAATGACTGCAAAGCATTACCCAGTATTACATGTTTTATTTTTTTTCCTGCTTCTTTCTGCACTGTTATCCATAAAAGAGTTCAAGTCTCAGTATTCCCACTGGGCTTGAATTTTCACTCTTGTTCATGAGTGAAAGAAAAAAAAGATATTAACAATAAATTGAGTGTTCTACCACTAGTCCTTAGCACGTGTCAAGCAGCAATGAAAACAAGAGTGGCTTAAAAATGCAATTTCACTAATTTTAACTGAGATGTGGAAACAGTAGCTTATGCCATAACAAAGGAACATATAAAATGGATATGACAGCATAGATTTGATGCCAGAGAAAGCTTCACAGGCTTTTCCCTGAAGTCCGTAATGCACAGCTGAAGCATTAACAATGATGTTATATTATTTATTGAAAATACTCCTTCTCTGTATTCCTAGTATTTTATCATTAAAGTATTTAATAATTTAAAAATTACTCTCATCCATTTGTAAAGCCTTTGAAACACAAAACCAAGTCACAATATTCAGCTGAAACACTCAGAGTTCAGAGCTGCAATTACCAGGTTCCTGAGAGCATTTCAAAGACTGGAGATGTGTGGCTTGCATCTTCTTTTTAACATCAAAACATTTTCTACAAAACCCTCTTAAGTCATACACAGGTTTTTTGTTTATTTTGTGGGTTTACAGTTTTTAGTCGACTTTAAACTACTGGAAAAAGTATGGTCAAGTAGAAATTACCCAGAACTATTCTGAAAATACTAAACAGAAAATAACTAAGTCTTCCCTAACTGTGATCAAGTGGCCAAGATATTAGAAAAACAAAACCTTTTGTAGGTAGCAAGCAAAAATGATTTAATACAACTAACTGGAACAATTTGGGACAACTGATACTTTCCTTAAGAACTCAACAGTCAATGTCCATTTCATAAAAATCAGAGAAGAATTTTAATATCCTAGTCCAACTAGAACATGTTTCAGGATTAAAATCATATAATTATTATAACATCCAAATTATTCAAATACAGAAAATTTTAAAAGCCAATATTAAAGTAAAAGCTATAAATAAAAGAAGCATCAACAAATTAAATACGAAATTAAAAGTTTTCAGGACAAAATTAAAGTAAGATCCCAAACCACTAATGCAAACTTTAATCTAAATATGAAACTAAAAATAAAATTAAACAGGTTACCTCATGTGGTGGAAATGCTGCTTCATATGTTCCATTATTTAGTAACCTATTAATACCTAAAAAAACCAAAAAGGCATTATTTCTGATATCAATTTTTATACACATTTTTCAAGTAGTGTGAATTTTCAAGTTGCATTTGGAGAATGTAACTTAGTGTTAAGTGATAAGAATGCTGCTAAATATGGCAATCAATAATCCAAGCAACTTCTTCAGCAGGTATTGCTGATCCTTCAAGATTTCTGGCTGTCAAACTAGACAGCAACTTGCCAAAGCACCAAAGTCTGCAACCTTTCTCTAAGGGTTGAGTGCTTGTACCAGACTGAGTGTGAGAAGATAGTGACATTCAGGTTGGATTCCTCAGAGCATATCATACAGATTTTATGGGTGACCAGATGATCTATTATACACACAGTGGTATGGATTGACAATCCCTGAGGCAGTGAGACCCCTGCAGGGTTAAAAGCTAACCTATTCTTTTGAAATATAAATCAGCTGACAACTTCATATCAGAGCAGTGCTCTGCACCAGACTGACTACTGCATTTTGGATCAGCTCCTAGTCTTCCTAAAACCAGATCTGCTGTACTAGCACAGCACATTATAAAAAACAAAAAAATAAATAACCATTGATAGGTAAAATAAAAAGATTCAATAGCCTTTAAGAGCAGATTTGTAGCCAAAAGTTTTCCCAAGAAGCAGGTATGTATGGTGGAATACAGATTTTCTCTTCAAATATATAAATTATACTCAACTAATCTCATAATGAAATTTGCCATCATCAGCTGCAAAGGTGTTAGATATGAACACTTATTCTCCCTGTTTTTCTTACTACTGCTTTTGTTCAGAAACTCAAGCAACAACTTTCTGTAATTGGTATCATCCAAGCCGCTGCATATTTAACCCTAAATTCAATTCCTGCAGAAAAAATAGAATATCATGCTGTTAAGGGTTGAATTGCCCCCCTTTTCGTGCTGTGAATTCCTCCCATTGTTATGTTAAGTAGTTGTGGCTACACCTTAAAACGACAGATAATGCTCTCTCATAGGGGGGTGGGTGGAGGAGGAGGAGGGGGGGGAACCGGAAAAGGAAAGGTGGGAGAGGGGGCTGGGGAGGGGACTCTCTCTCGCTGGGCTCGTGAGCGGAGAGGACACCCCCGTGCTTCGCTCTGACATCTCCTCCTGACATCTCCGTGCTGAGATCCACGCTCCCTGCCTGGGACATCGCCCTGCCGCTCTCCCATCTCACCCTACTATCTCCGGACACTCTGCGGAGCACCACGACCGACACCGTGAGGGGGAGTCACCTTCTCATCCCCGCTCACCTCTGGGCCTCCGCCGCCATCACTCCAGCCCTCTGCAACTGCGCGGGACCTGCCCTGCCCCCACAGCACCGGTAACCGAGCACAGGGAGACGGCCTGCGGCCAAAGGGGACTGGAGCGGAGCTAGACTGTTCTGTTCTGTTACCAATTTTCATAGCTGTTGTTGTTTTCTGCCTTGTTAAATACCAGTAAAGAACTGTTATTTCACATCCCCATATCTCCTGCCTGAAAGCATCTGATTTGGACCTAAAATAATTAAAAGGGGGGGAGGTGCATTCTGCATTGCAGAAAAGGGGCTCTTGCCTTTCCTTAAACCATACCTGTCTTTTCAAACCAAGACAGATTTTGGCGCCCAACGTGGGGCATTGCCTGAGGGCATTGAGAGAGGGGTAGAAAAGGGAATAACAGTTCTTGAATTACCCAAGCTTGTGGTAGGTGACACCATGCTGTCCAGCTTACCCTGGATTGGCCTCCATGTGGTCACTGCTATATCTCTCCCATTTGCAAGCCCTTTTTTAAACATGAGTTTCATAACCAAGGTTACTGTGGCTATTATCCGACTTATTATGTGGGTTGATCAGTTGAGGAATTCATGGATTTTTAGTTTTCTCTGGAAGATGGCCACATGCATTCAGAGCTATCGCACTCTAAGTGTGTGTTTCTGGGGCTACTTCAATAATGGTACTTACTGTGAGGAAGTGGCAGCAGGTGAAATTTTTTCTCAACCCATCACAGGTTTGTTGAAGTTCACCCCACCAGTCTTCAAGGGGTTCCAATCCGCTTTAAATGCTAATGACATTATATTGTGGCTAGTGTTGTTTATATCCCTGTTAAATCTGTTCTATCTAACATTCAGAGATAAGGGGAGATTGACTTGGATAACAACCCTGATCCCTACCCCAGGGATTAGTGATGTTACCCCAGAGCCTGATCCTGTCCTAGAGACTAGGGAGGTTATCCCAGAGCCTGATCCTGTCCCAGAGACTAGGGAGGTTATCCCAGAGCCTGATCCTGTCCCAGAGACTAGGGAGGTTACCCCAGAGCCTGATCCTGTCCCAGAGACTAGGAAGGTTACCCCAGAGCCTGATTTTGTCCCAGAGACTAGGGATATTACCCCAGAGTTTGACCCTGCCCCACAGCCCACCTCGGAAAGGAACCACCCAGAATGGGTGGGGGGGCTAGCAAAGGAGATACGTGAGATGGGCCAGATGCTGAAGGAGCACCTCTCCCCAGCTGGTGAGAAACCCTCCCCCTGCCTTAAAGAGGGAGAATCTGATGGTGCAGCAGTGGGACCCACAGATGTTACATCCATCCAGGTTCCAGCTGAACTGCAAGGGCACTCACAGCCAGCAGCAGTTGCCCCTGTGGAAACTAGGAAGTCTAGGATGAAAACAAGGCACCTAGATAATAAGGGTCAGGAAGGGGGCCCCTCACAACCAGCAGGGGAGCCAGAAGTTGAGATCATCACCGAGTCCCTGTCATACGAGAGTCTCCGTAACCTGCGAAAAGACATTGTACGACGGGGCCGTGAGCCTTTTACAACCTGGTTACTGCGGGTCTGGGACCTTATGGGTACAGGTGTGCAACTGGATGGTACTGAGGCAAGGAATTTGGGACCCTTGACCCAGGACTCAGGTGTGGACCAGGTATTTGTAAGGGAGACAGGTCTCCTTTCCCTCTGGGAGCGACTTTTAATGAGCGTGAGAGAGAGGTTTGTCCACAGGGAAAGAATGCAGGAGTACCACCAGAGAACACGTTGGAATACCCTTGAGGAAGGGATCCAAAAGCTGAGAGAAGTGGCAGTACTGGAGGTGCTCTTTGGGAGGGATGGACAGCATGACAATGACCCTGACAAGGTCAGGTGCACAGGACAGATGTTGTGGAATCTGGAAAACCTGGGCCCATCTCAGTATACCTCCTTTATTGCAATGATTGATGCTGATACCAACCAAGTGACAGTGGGTTCTGTTGCCAACAGGCTCAGGAATTATCAGAGTATGATGGCTGGCCCAATGCAGGCTCATGTCTCTGCTGTGGCTAAGGACCACAGAGAGGAGTTTAAGGAGGAGATGAAGGAGAAAAGGGAAGAGGTGAGGAAGATCAGTGCAGCACCAGTGCGAGTCATGGACCTCAAAAGTAGAGCCCAACGCCCCCAAGCTAGGGAGAGAGGGTACACCCCACGTGCTGACCTGTGGTTTTTTCTCCGTGACCACGGGGAAGACATGAGAAGGTGGGATGGGAAACCCACTTCTGTCCTGGCAGCACGGGTGCGCCAACTCAGGCAGGGGAACACCAACAGAGGGAACTCCACTAAAGTGAAGGTAGCCTCAGCCTCCCATGGAGGTGCAGGGTATTACAGAAGGGAGGATGATCTGTCAGATCCCCTTGAAGGAACCTCTAGTATGTATGCCCAGGAGAGAAATAATAACCAGGGCTAGAGGGGCCCTGCCTCTTGCCAGGGAGAGGCACGGGAAAACCGGATCTTTTGGACGGTGTGGATCCGATGGCCTGGCACATCAGAGCCACAGGAACACAGAGCATTGGTTGACACTGGTTCACAATGTACATTAATACCATCGGGACATGTCGGGAAGGAACCTGTTTCAATTGCTGGGGTTATGGGGGGATCTCAGGAATTGACTTTGCTGGAGGCTGAGGTGAGCCTGACTGGGAAAGAGTGGCAGAAGCATCCAATTGTGACTGGCCCAGAGGCACCATGTATCCTAGGCATAGACTTCCTCAGGAACGGCTATTACAAAGACCCAAAGGGACTCAGGTGGGCTTTTGGAATAGCTGCTGTGGCAGCAGAGGGCGTTAAGCAGTTGAACACCCTGCCTGGGCTATCAGAAAACCCATCTGCAGTGGGACTCCTCAGGGTGAAAGAGCAACAGGTGCCAATTGCTACGTCAACAGTGCACCGCCGGCAGTACCGGACGAATCGAGATGCCGTGATCCCCATACACAAGATGATCCGTGAGCTGGAGAGCCAAGGGGTGGTCAGCAAAACCCACTCACCCTTCAACAGCCCCATCTGGCCTGTGCGTAAATCTGAAGGAGAATGGAGATTGACTGTGGACTATCGTGCATTGAATGAGGTGACTCCACTGCTGAGCGCTGCTGTGCCGGACATGCTGGAACTGCAGTACGAGCTGGAGTCCAAGGCAGCCAAGTGGTACGCCACCATTGACATCACCAATGCATTCTTCTCCATTCCTCTGGCAGCAGAGTGCAGGCCTCAGTTTGCTTTCACCTGGAGGGGCGTGCAGTACACGTGGAACCGACTGCCCCAGGGGTGGAAACACAGCCCCACCATCTGTCATGGATTGATCCAGGCTACACTGGAGAAGGGTGGAGCTCCAGAACATCTGCAGTACATTGATGACATCATTGTGTGGGGGGACACAGCAATGGAGGTATTTCAGAGAGGAGAAAAGATCATTGAGATTCTGCTGGGAGCCGGCTTCGCCATTAAAAAGAGCAAAGTCAAAGGGCCTGCCCAAGAGATCCAGTTTCTGGGAGTAAAGTGGCAAGATGGACGGCGCCAGATCCCCAGTGAGGTCATCAATAAGATCACTGCAATGTCTCCACCAACCAGCAAGAAGGAAACACAAGCCTTCCTAGGTGCCATAGGCTTTTGGAGAATGCACATTCCTGAGTACAGCCAGATTGTGAGCCCTCTTTACCTGGTCACCCGCAAGAAGAACGATTTCCACTGGGGCCCTGAGCAGCAGCAAGCCTTTGCCCAGATCAAGCAGGAGATTGCTCATGCGGTAGCCCTTGGCCCAGTCAGGACAGGACCAGATGTGAAGAACGTGCTCTACTCTGCAGCCGGGAACCATGGTCTGTCCTGGAGCCTGTGGCAGAAGGTGCCTGGTGAGACGCGAGGCCGACCACTGGGGTTCTGGAGTCGAAGCTACAGAGGGTCCGAGGCCAACTACACTCCAACGGAGAGGGAGATCTTGGCCGCCTATGAAGGGGTTCAAGCTGCCTCAGAGGTGATTGGCACGGAAACACAACTCCTCCTGGCCCCCCCACTGCCAGTGCTGGGGTGGATGTTTAAAGGAAAAGTTCCCTCAACCCACCATGCCACTGACGCCACATGGAGTAAATGGATTGCCCTCATCACACAACGCGCCCGTATTGGAAACCCGAATCGCCCTGGGATTTTGGAGATAATTACCAACTGGCCGGAAGGGGAAAACTTTGGTCTTGCCGAAGAAGAGGAACAGGAACAAGTGACCCGGGCTGAAGAAGCCCCACCGTATAACCAACTGCCAGCAGATGAAACACGCTATGCTCTTTTCACTGATGGTTCCTGCCGCATCGTGGGGATGAACCGGAAGTGGAAAGCAGCCGTATGGAGCCCCACACGACAGGTTGCACAAGCTACCGAAGGAGAAGGTGGATCGAGTCAACTTGCTGAACTCAAAGCTGTTCAGCTGGCCCTGGACATTGCTGAGAGAGAGAAGTGGCCAAAACTCTACCTTTACACTGATTCTTGGATGGTAGCCAATGCTCTGTGGGGATGGCTGGAAAGGTGGAAAAAGGCTGACTGGCAACGTAGGGGAAAACCAATCTGGGCTGCCAATGAATGGAAAGACATTGCCACCAGGATAGAGAAGCTGCCTGTGAAAGTCCGTCACGTAGATGCCCATGTCCCCAAGAGTCGGGCTAATGAGGAACACCGACACAATGAGCAGGTAGATCAGGCTGCACAGATAGAGGTGTCGAAGATAGATTTAGACTGGCAGCACAAGGGAGAGTTGTTCCTGGCTCGATGGGCCCATGATGCCTCAGGTCATCAGGGCAGAGATGCCACCTATAAGTGGGCACGAGACCGAGGGGTGGATCTAACCATGGACAGTATTTCTCAAGTTACCCATGACTGTGAGACGTGCGCTGCCATCAAGCAAGCCAAGCGGGTGAAGCCCCTCTGGTATGGGGGGCGATGGGCCAAATATAAGTATGGAGAGGCCTGGCAGACTGACTACATCACACTGCCTCAAACTCGCCAGGGCAAGCACTATGTACTGACCATGGTGGAAGCCACCACTGGGTGGTTGGAGACCTACCCTGTGCCTCATGCCACTGCTCGGAACACCATCTTGGGCCTGGAAAAACAAGTTCTTTGGAGGCATGGTACCCCTGAGAGAATTGAGTCAGACAATGGGACTCATTTCAAGAACAGCCTCATAAACACCTGGGCTAGAGAACATGGCATTGAGTGGGTGTACCATATCCCCTACCATGCACCAGCTGCAGGGAAAGTTGAACAGTGCAATGGCCTGCTTAAAACCACCTTAAAGGCACTGGGTGGGGGAACTTTCAAGAACTGGGAGATTAATCTACCAAAGGCCACCTGGTTAGTGAACACCCGAGGTTCCACTAACCGAGCAGGCCCTGCCCAATCTGAGCCCTTGGGAATATCAGATGGAGATAAGGTTCCAGTGGTACACATGAGAGGTATGCTAGGAAAAACTGTTTGGGTGAATCCTGCCTCCAGCAAAGACAATCCCATCCATGGAGTTGTATTCGCTCAAGGACCGGGTTGCCCCTGGTGGGTGATGCAAAAGAATGGAGAGACCCGATGTATACCCCAAGGAGACCTTGTTTTAGGGTGAAATACCTATAGTACTGTGCCTATGTCTCTAACTGCATGTATGTATATATAATGTAACAGTTTAATTTGATATAGTATATTAGTATGGGAGAAATTCAGGGGTGGATAATGTTAAGGGTTGAATTGCCCCCCTTTTCTTGCTGTGAATTCCTCCCACTGTTATGTTAAGTAGTTGTGGCTACACCTTAAAACAACAGATAATGCTCTCTCGTAGGGGGGTGGGTGGAGGAGGAGGAGGGGGGGAACCGGAAAAGGAAAGGTGGGAGAGGGGGCTGGGGAGGGGACTCTCTCTCGCTGGGCTCGTGGACGGAGAGGACACCCCCGTGCTTCGCTCTGGCATCTCCCCTGACATCTCCGTGCTGAGATCCACGCTCCCTGCCTGGGGACATCGCCCTGCCACTCTCCCATCTCACCCTACTATCTCCGGACACTCTGCGGAGCACCACGACCGACACCGTGAGGGGGGGGAGTCACCTTCTCACCCCCGCTCACCTCTGGGCCTCCGCCGCCATCACTCCAGCCCTCTGCAACTGCGCGGGACCCGCCCTGCCCCCACAGCACTGGTAACTGAGCACAGGGAGACGGCCTGAGGCCAAAGGGGACTGGAGCGGAGCTAGACTGTTCTGTTCTGTTGCCAATTTTCATAGCTGTTGTTGTTTTCTGCCTTGTTAAATACCAGTAAAGAACTGTTATTTCACATCCCCATATCTCCTGCCTGAAAGCGTCTGATTTGGACCTAAAATAATTAAAAGGTGGGGAGGTGCATTCTGCATTGCAGAAAAGGGGCTTTTGCCTTTCCTTAAACCATACCTGTCTTTTCAAACCAAGACACATGCATACATCCCCTGGTCATTGAAAAGGAAAATGGGTAGTTAGACCTTCTAAAAACTAACACTGTATTATAAGTGTTGATATAAACTGAATTTAGTCTTCAGATCAACTGTCTCTGAGCTACACAGAGACCTCAAATAAATCAACTGTAGCACATTGATTCTGCTGGACTGAAACTGATGGATAATAGCTGAAATACTAAGAACAGTCCTTGAAAACACTTTCAGCTTTCTGAGGTATATGTAACCCTTATTGTGGTTCTCAATAATGTAAAGTTACGATAATATCTCATTTTATTTTAATGAATGAGCAATTAAGGTAAAAAATATTGCAAATTTTCATGGAGCTATTTAAGTAGAAAATGATTGGGTTAGGTAAAAAATACAGCATATTCTCACCCATTTTGGATTTTCCATCTTCATACTTAGTTCTCTGTAGCACATGATGCACAATTCTACTTCTCGTGGAATTGCTGAAGAAGCTGTCTTTGTTGTTTATCGTAAAACTATTAAAATAATGAGTATCTTAATATTCAAAACAATGCACACACGTTGAAACACAGCTTAGTTCAACTGTTCAAATGTTCTCTTTTTACAATGATTTATTGGATCTTTACATTCCTTAGACAAAAGATTTTAAACCCTTACAGCAGATCCAATAAAGTTATCCTTACTACAGATTATTTTTGGGAGAACAAAACTAAAACCAAAAATATCCTACTATCTAGTTAATCTCTGTTCTGGATATAATTAATTAAATTAAGATCTTCAGTAACACTGGTGACCTTAAATTGTAATTACTTATGAGTTGACAGTGGTCTGTGTAGTGGAACCACCAAAACTACTATTTGAAAAAAAAATAAATCCATGCACTGGAGACTTGGGTAGCAGCTCCACAACCATTTTCTCTTAGTGGATCCTAGGATGGAGCCAAGTAAAGCATCCTTGGCCAGATGGCTCCATTCTGGATACCAGATATCTGATATGCAGGAGCTTCTTCCTGCTCAGCTGCGCCAAAAGTGACACTATTACAATTAATTCATGCCATCAGCTGAGCTGATTGAGAAGAAAACACCAAAAGCCAAACAGGGATTGATCCAGTGCAGTATGGTAAGTTACTGGGGGGGAAAAAAAAAAAAAAATCGAGACTATAATGCAATTACTCTGTTTTTCTAGGGTAGTCAGTTCACTACCATTTAGTTTCTTTACTGAGTAGAAAAGTTCTGTTTATCCTAATTCATATCTCTAGTTTAAACAAAATTTTCTCTCCTAAAACAGTTACCACAAAATAACTTTAAAATTAAGAAACAGAATTTAAAAATCTAACTTTATGGGTACTGAAAAAATTTATGTCACAGTTTGACTACAGCATTGTCAACCTGCTGATTTCAATACATATGGTTTCGTTGTATATATGTATTTGTATTTTCAGAGTCAAAAGATCTTTTAAAATGCAGATTTGATAAGAGAGAAAAAAATCACTACTGGTTTTAGCTCGCTTCTAGTGTTCCAAATTTCAACAGCTGCATCAGGTTTTGCCTAAGTAAAATAAGTAGTAAGAACAAAAAACTTGAGCACGTATTTGCACTTTGTAATATAAGGGAAATAAAAGCCAAAAAACGTCTAAACTAAAATGGCAACATTAACTTCTCAGATAATTTCACATTATATTACTGAGTGACCATCATATAGCAAGTAAGAGAACAGATTTTTACTTTAACAGAATAGTATCAAATATGATACTTGGTATTGCCAGTGACCATCTGTTAGCAGCAACCTCTATGGCACTTGGTTAGGAGTGAGAATCCAGAATATCCTTGTGGTCTCTGGCACTGCAATGCCAGCACTTACTGGTGGATGCGTGCTCGGCTGAAGGGTGCAGTGTAGCAATCTGTTTCTTCCAGATCAGGCAGCGCCTCCTTATCCAGCTTCATTGGATTTCTTGGCAACCAACTTTTCAGCTCCCTAATATTCCTCTGCAAACTGAAACAATAAGAAGTCAGATTTAACGCTCTCCATTCCTTGTTATTTCTATCTCCAGCACTGCATATTTAGTGACATCATACTAGAAATGAAATTAAATTAAAGCAGGAATCTTCCACATTAAGTAAAGAAAAGGAATTAAAAAGCAAAATTAACAATATTTATTTGCAATCCATCTTGAACACTTTACTTGAGTAAAACTCATCCTTAGATTAGTAGGATTATGGCTCAAAATGGGACTGCAGTATTGAGTCTGGAGAAACTAATTTTCCGAGGTAGTTCATGTGACAGAACTGTGGATGCTCATGTTTTAGTCAAGAACATATCTAGCTGCACTGAACAAAGCAAGTGAAGTGAAACTCCTCCCTGCTCTCTTGCCTGGCCATTTGGACACTAAAATTCATAAAATTTTAAAGTAAATTTGAGAGTGCTAAGGATCAGATTATGATTTTCTGATTGCAACAAAGTTTTCCTCTGCAAAATTTTCTTAAAAATCCAAGAGTTGCTATTGCCTGATGATATAGTATACCTAAATATCAAATAAAATAAAGAATATGTTACACCAAAATGGTTATGCAGTATTTAGGCAAAAACATCCCAAAAATCCCTAGATACGGCTTCATCCAGATTCCTAAAAATTGATACTACAAAACATGAATAGAACATCAGTGTTGTATCTTCAATTAAATTATATACCCGCAACATTAAAGGTTTTTTCTCTACTGGCACCTTTACTTAATGATGTCTCAGGACATCATTTACACACGGAGAAATCTAGGAAAGTGCAATTAATTTTCAAGCAAATGCTCACTTCAGTGTTGCACTCCTTGCTCAACTATACTTTTAGACATTCAACTGCAATGCAACAGTGTTAAAGGAATAGATCTCAAATTAAACAAGTGGTATGTCATGACACAATAAAGACATCAGAGATTCAGAAAAAGTCTCGATTTGAGAAAAACATTCCCTAAATAGTATTTTTTTCCACTGGAATTTGGGTTCTACTCAATTAATATGTATGTGTGATATATAAAGCATATATATTTTATAACCACACAAAGTGTAAAGTTAAGCAACAATTTTTTTTTTCTCTGAGGTGAATACTTCATTGCCGGTGCTAAGAAGAAACATAGCTACACATTTCATACTGCCCATAATAAAACTGTATATTTTATGATGGTAATAATATTTAATAATGTGAATTAACCTAAGTTCATGATGTTCACAGTAAAGAGTAATAAGTGATGAGATGGTAAATTGCTCTCAGGCAACAAAGTGACCCTTGTGGAAATGTACTTCTTATTATCAACATCAGCAAAAGCATTCTACCTCTATTTCACACAGTATCAGATAAAAATTTCATCCAAATGTGGGAAGAAGGATTTTACAGCTACATTTAAAATTTTAGAAATTTTCTTCTTGCTATATATTGCAAGATATTGGTGCACATTCTGTTGTAACTGATACTGCATTTGAGGGACACTACTTGTGTTCAACACCAACCATTATAAGCCAAAGAACACAATACGTTCATGAAATTGAAACACAGAATACAGTTCAGGCAGGTGGACTCCTTAAGTGTCTCCTTAATAAAAGCTTAGTGTGTTGATTATCTTTATTAGTTCCAGTGGAAGTTCTCTTAGTACAGTTTATGTAAGTACAGTTTCCCCTTTACTCTCTTGAATGTT
Source organism: Acridotheres tristis (assembly GCA_037013685.1). Lineage (NCBI taxonomy): Eukaryota > Metazoa > Chordata > Aves > Passeriformes > Sturnidae > Acridotheres > Acridotheres tristis. Next base: position 13,476,680 of record CM072890.1, read on the forward strand.
TTTCCCTGTTGTACACTTGCTGACTTTATAGTCAAAATCCAGAAGTCTTTTTTAATGAGGAAAATATGCAGATGCATCAGGAAGAAAATAAAAACGATGCATCTAATGTCAGATTTTTTTTATTATGAAAGTACTCTAAAATTGGTTATAGGACAAGTCTTGATCATTCCTACCATACCAAAATCTAAAAAACAAAAGTAGATAAATATTATGTCAAAGAAAATAGCTCGTTTAAAATTCATGGCTACTTCTTTTAACATGAAAAGCATCATTAGAATAAATTAATGCTTGTGTCCACGTTACAGTTGCAGTTTCTCTTCTGAGACAAAATGTAGTGCCTTTAGTGCTAGATACTATAGAATATTGCAACTAAGAAATGTATAAAAATAATCCAACAAGAGAGACATTTTTCTTGTTATTTTACTGTTGAAGAAGAAACTGAACTTTCATGGAGCTTGCCTTTAAATACAAATTTTTGCCTAAATCATAGGACTAAGTATTAGCATTTTTACTCAGAGTGTTTCTCTAGGTTAAAAGTAGCAGTTTAAACAGATTCCCGACTTAAACTATTCAATGTAGCCTATTTAGCAAAAGTAAAAGCAGAGAGCTGGTCTGATGAAGTAAGTATTTCAGGCAATGAGATAAAAAATGTCCCAATGGAATACTGTTGTGAAGTTATGGAATATTGCTTCAGGCATGCTTTTATTGAAACCACTCCAGCTGGTGCTACTGGAACACTATGCATCTTGGAACAAGTGGCAGCACTCTGAAATGCATGTGCATTTCATTCTTAGCTGTGCAATTTAATATTTTATGAAGATAACTGCAATTTCAGCTTTGCTCAAATTCCATTCTTTGTTGTACCGTTCTGATTTATTTGGTTGCTTAATCTTTTTTGGGAGAACAAGTTCAGCCAAAAATACTTGCAGACGACAGACTGCAGTGCAAAGGAACACAGTATATAGATGATCTTCGCATTATCTCATCAAATGCATGGAACGAGATAGCAGGATTAAGCAAGTTCACCAGTCACGTTAGGTAGTTTTGACAGCAGGCATCACCCAGTAGTTTGCTTGGTGTTTGTGTCTCTCAAGACTGGCCAGAAGTGTCAACTATATGCCACCAAATTACATGGACACGGTGTGTTTCCATGTACTGTAATGGGAAACAGGTTAGGGTTGACAGATTCAACATATAGACACAATCATCACTAAAAAAAGAAGAAAATTATAATACCTTTGTTTAATGGAATGATATCAACAATTTCACTTCAGTGCGTAGACTGAAATCCAAAAGATTTTGTAAGTCCTTTTGCAAAGCAAACTTACTGGAGGTCAGGTGCTAAACAAAGTTATTTTTGGTTCTCTATCCTTAGAAGTATTAAGTAATTTTACCATTTAAGTGGACAGAGTGAAACTGCATACTAAGACAACTATCTTTTCACTCTCTTGTCCCTGATGTCATCCTTTACCAGCATGAAATCAGCAGGTCCAATGTGGCAATTACAAGACAGTTTTACTAGATGATTCACTCTTCAATCTGAGAGTTCAGACAATTTTTCATGCCTACCCTATTTATATGTATTTTTTTTCATTGAGAAGATTGCTCATAATGAATATGATAAATTTATTTCCATAATGTGATTCTATGGATAGAAATCAAGCTTCATTCATCGAATTAAATACAATGATAAGGGCTTTTTAAAGGTATATAAATAGAGAGACATCACATAAAAGAAATTAAGTATTACCTTTTTCTTGACCTTTTACTCATGTACCTAATAATCTTTTGCAGACCTTTTAAAGAACATTTATGGATACATATCTATCTATCATATAACAGTGTCAATAAAGTTAGAGAAGTGTACATGTCACAGCAGGTCTAATATACTAGTGTTACTTTGGATTCTTTCATTATAGAAACTTTATAACATTAATATTTTAATATATAATTATTTTAATATAGTTCATTGTAGCTCATATAAACTCAACTTAGAAATTTTAACAAGAGATTAAATAAATTACAGAGAAGCAGTTAAGTTTGAAAAGTTGTAAGATGCAAGGTAACAATGACAGTTGTAGAAGTATGCATGCGATATGTACATCAGCAATTTTAAGAGTCAGCTTTCAATTTTAAATATAGCTCCTTTCTTTACTTCTTTTGTATCACACAATTCCTTTGTGCACTGAGTAACATAAAGTGTCAGAAATTTTACGCAGCAAAATATTCATACCCAACTACTCACAAAGTAAATCACAGGTAAAAGCATTTATCTCAAAATACAATGAAAATGATATGAAAATTACTTAATTCTCGATTCACAGGTACTGTGCAACTTAAGTTGCATCTTTCAGACATCTATCTTTCTAAATAATTATGATAAATGTGATTCATGCTAATTAAGTTGTAACTATATTAACAAAATTGTATTTAGATCAATAGAAGACAATTGTTACAGAGTGAGGGGGGAGATGGGTGAGACAGGGCAAAGGACATCTTCCAGATGTTGGGAGTCAAAGAAGGAGGTTGGAAGAAAGTCAAACAAGAATAGTAGAAGAACATAGATCTGACAGGCAGCATCTAGAAATAGAAAGTTTTGACCTTGAAATGGGCCAAAATGGGATGATTCCAAGCATAGGACTCAATTAAAGTCTTGTTATGGAAAACATCTGCTCAGTCACACAGTGCGCCTGCGCTACCTGCAGGTCACACCTCGGTCACTGATGAAGATGATGAGCCTTCATCGGAAATAAGACCCTCAAAAGGATGAAAGACACCCTAACCTATTAGTAGAGCATGTGCTGTACACACAGTGACATAGATTTTAGGAATAGAAACTAGGAGGAGTTTTCTAGAAACTTCTGTAGCCTACAGTATATAAGTGGGATTGTTAGCCTGGATGCTTTGGTACGTGAGGAATGGGAGCCACTCCCTGTAGCCCCGGTCAGAGGGGGCCCCTCCCTGGTCGGTTTTGCTTCTGCTTTATACGAACCTCAATTATACTAAATTACTTACTGCCAAATTTTGTATATTCTTAAATATATGCACTTTGATTGTTTCATCTCCAATACTTTAATTGTCATCTCCAATACTTTGATTGTATTCATTTTGTTACTATTAAAAATTTACTATTAAATTTAATCTTGTTGCTCGATAAATTGGAAAAAATAGAACATCATTCATAACATAATGAAAGCAGAATTTATGTAATATCCAGGACTCATGTCCTGGGGTGACTTTGTCATGTTGAATTGTATCCCCATTTGTCTGTTTATCCCAGAAATAAGTTTTGTACCTTTAAGGATGGATTTGAGAGTGAAGGAGGGGGGAGGAGAAGCGGTGGAATGTCTCAGGGGGTTGTTATCAAAATACAGAGACAGGAGTTCCATCATCGTCCTGGACTGTGTCACTGTGGTGGACAGCAAAGAGAGCTCGCCTTTGCATTTAGCTCGTTCTCGGGTAGAGGAGTTCCCGACTAACTCGAGCCCAGGCGCTCCCCAGACGGTTTGTTTTTCTTTTTTTTTCCCCGGAATTATTTGACCCTGCTCTGGACTGGTGACCCGGGGGGAGAAGCACCAGGAGCTCGCACCTGCGGCCACCGGGGCCTGGCCTGGGCACAGGCATTTTGCAGTGCTGGAGGGACTGAGAACAGACTGAGCCGAGCTGCCACCACAGGAGAGAGACTTCCTGAATTTGTCATCTCTTCAGATCAGCATGAGGTTTTGTTGTTTGGTATAATTCGTTTTTGTGCTGGGCAGTTTAGTTGAATAAATAGGGTTTTTTCCGTTTCTCTCTGAGGAAATTTCTTCCTGAACCGGTTGGGGGAGGGGCCACTCAGGTTTGCTTCCTGGGTGGGGGAGGGGGCCCTTTGGAAGTTTTCTCCCTAATTTGCCCTAAACCAGGACAACTTATCAGATGGATTATAGATGAAATAAGAATTTTGAAAAAAAGCTTCTTGATTTTGCCTTTTATTAAAAACATATCACTTAGACTTTTCATAATGCATGATAAAATGGGGCAAGCATGTGAACTGGGAAAAGGACAAAACACAGTTGTAAATCTATGTTATAAATTGGTTCATTTCAACATATTTTATCACCTTATGTGTTTCAAGTTTTCACTTTATCATTCAACATTCTGTTGTTAGCTGATAGTCTCGGAAACTGTTATGAGACTCCCTAAATTGTTCCAGAGAAATGAGAGTTCTTTACCATCTAAAGAAACAATAAGAGAACCTAAATCAAAAGTAATCTTATCTCAAGATCCATCTCAAGAAAACCTGTGATCTCCTCTTTCAGGAGATTTCCCTCACCTGAAATATTTACACGTATCTTTTCCACTGGGGGTTAGGATTTACAGGACATAATTTTGTCTGACGAAAGCGATGGGGAGCAGCTACAGCTCAGCATCCCCCATTCTCACTCCCTAGCACTCCCAGGATCCTTTCACCTGCCCCTAGGGCCACTTGTACCCTTCTTCTGACTGACAAAAACACTAACAGCAGCAGCTGCTAGCTACAGTGAGGTTTACAAGTTACTCTCTCAGCCAGCAAATAAAAATTCAAAGCAGCCTTCAGCATGTGGCATTGATTTGTTTCTGATCACAAGGACATCTAGGAGAGAAAGCACGTTTGCATATCTAAGGAAGTAGCAGACTGCCAGAATCTGAGACGTGCACTCCAAAGTATCCTTCGTGCTGAAGAAGTATCATGTCAGGAGATGTAATGGCAGACAAAGATCCCGTATTAAATCTTTGCTGTGAGGATAAGGTCTTTTTTTTTTATTTCCCTGGCATAAACATTTTTACATTTCTAAAATGAGAACTAGCAAAGCTTTAAAGAACATTGTTACAGATGAATATTTTAACACTTTGAGCTGACATATTTTGAACTTTCAGGAAAATAATCTAATTTTCCAAGTTTCATGGATAAACTTACAACTGCAAATGGGTTCTCTTTAGCAGAGGTGACTATCTGACAAAATTAGAAGCTACACATCACCCACCAACCTGCCCATGGTTTTGCTCCTCCAGTCAGTGTAATAACATTTTTTTCTGAAAGAAAAAAAAAATCAGCTGAGATTAATCAAGTAGGAGACAGCCGAAAAGAACACATACGTTATAAAAGAACACTAGACATTTTTAAACATGCTTTTTCATAGAGAAAAAGGTGAAAAACACTTTAAAAAGGCAACTGAAATAGAATAAATCATTACAATAACATAGTTTCACATTTTTCAAGTATTACCTTTGTTCTAAAATTACATTTTAGATTTGTAGCTACTGACAATAATGATAGCTAATCAGTAAGTCACTTAAGAGCTCTTTTCTCTCCACCCTTCACTGGTCATAGACACTTAGAGAAACAAGAACAGCAATTCCCAGTAAAGTCTTCTGAGAACAGTTATTTTGAAACTAAATGGAGACATATTTGCTGCATGGTTATATTTTCCACATCTAGTTTCAGGTTTTCAGGCTTTTTTTCTGGCTTCGTCCTATAATTTCACATCATATTTCAAACACACAAAAGCCCTGATTATTGCAGATTCCTCAGGAGTTAGCAAGATCTGCAACCATACACCTGGGCAGTATCTGAGATTTATTAAAGTACATTACTTACATGGAAGATCCACTAAAATTAATACAAATAAAAAGAGGGTGAAAGATACCTTGCCTGGAAAATACATGGCCACTGGAAAATTATGTATCTACCAGTTTGCAGATTGTTGGCAGCCTGACACTTGGTACTTCGAGGCAAAATTGTAAATGAAGCAATGAAGGGTTATTTAAAGGGTTTTCAGACTTTTTTTTAAACAGAACCCTTTTTAAATTTCCTTTAGTTAACCTTAGCTGTTTTATACAGAGTTCAGCTAAGTTACAGATACAAATAATTTGTTAATTACAAACAGTAATAATTATGTGCCACAAGATACTTGTAGACAAAATTAAAGCTTTGTCTCAGTTCTAGAAACCATATACACTACATATATATGTAGTATATACTACATATATACTACATATATACTAGTTGCATTTCTACTGACAGATCACATACTTTACAAATACACCTATAAAAGTTTAAAAATGGTTAATTCAGTCATGATCTGACTTTGATGTTTACACAAACCCTGTTTGAAACCATACCTGCGCTTCCAAATAAAATAGCATTGCAAAGTCAGCCTTATATACAAGACAATAATGATTACTGCACACCATCTATCAAAATTTAGGAAAAATTTCCTTTTGAAATTGAAACACTGAGATTCCATCTATATTACATACATGATACAGATTATATATCTGCCAACACATTTTGGTATAATGTCATGCTAAAACAGTTTTGGGGTTGTGGATGAATCTCAGAAGTATTTTTACTTTTCAGAAACAGAGAGAGGTAACCTGGTGATAATAATTCTGTTGATTTTGTTTAGAGTCCTGAATTGAGCAGAATAAACTAAATAGTAGGAATTTAATTCTTCATGTGTTATTCATATATGATATTGACATATGGTATATTTTAGTGACCATAACTGAAAGCCAAAATTTTGCAAGATTGTGCAAGAGCAAATGGGTGTACTGCATTAAAATACGGGAAGGTTATCTGTTGTCTTTATATACTAGAACCAGTCAGAAACCACTGACAGAACAGATAAAGACTAAGAGAAATATTTTTTTTTTAGAATTACATCAAATCTCAAGTAACAAGGGACTCACAAAGATCAAGCTGGACACAAGTCCCAAGTCTCTTCTCTTAAGCCTGCTTAAATCTAAGGATGACCTAAAACTTTCTGGGGGGAAGACACTCTAGTTCACTGAGTAATCACTAATTGAGGGAGTATTGTATCATTTGAGGTTCCTTTGTCCATTGAGTGGTTACCTCGAGAATACAATATACACAATCCAGGTAGGAAACGTTTCATTAAAATAAACAAGTTCAACTATTCAAACACAAGTGTTTTCAACATAATATGTAATTAAATTGTGTGGTCACAGGATTTTGTTACAGGAGTGTTGATTTATATTTTTGCATCCATGAAAAAGCCATCTGGGCAAATATGAACAAAGATGAAGACTTGAACTCTGTCTCAGCAAGTTTCTAAAGCACAGCCGTCTATAAATAGAGAAGGTATCATGAAAAACTGCTCATTTACTGCAGGGGACACTTTGTAAAGGCTGCTGGCAAAGCAGCGCAGAGCGTTCTTCAATTCTGCTACATCCAGTTTGTGTTTTTAACAGAATTCTGTTGTAAAAGGTATAGAAATTCAAGAAATATACTCAAATATTCACACAAGTTTTAGACTGCAATTTCACTTAAATTCCCATTAAAATACTTTTAAAGATAATATAAATATTGTCCAATTTACTGTTTCTCACAGTTCTATTATGGAGGTAGAGGTGGAAAAATTTCTTCCCAAATGTATGTATTTTATTGTACAGCAAAACTACCAAAAAAGGTGTGTGGTTACTATGCTAAAAAGAGAGAGAAAGGACAGCAACACACACGGAGCTCTTTGGGGTAAAAAGGCCAACTATATTGTACAGACAGCCTGGATTTAAAGTGTGTTAGTGCAGCCAGGACAGGACAGGAGCTCATTGGACAATTGGGAAAAACATCCTTGGGACAGCACCTCAGGATGTATCCCACGGGAATGACACCAGGTGTTAATGTTGATGATGAATTCCACTCTGTTTTTCACCATGTTATCACCCTGGGAGACTTCCTCCCTAACTGAAGCTGTATTCAGCTTGTCAGCCTGGGAATGGACCTGAGAGACAGGAGAACTCCAGGCCTGAAAGGAATTTCCAAGCTGTAATTCCCTAGCTCTCTAAATGTGTGTGTCCACAAAGGTGAAATTGTAAAATTTAGTATTTTACCTACTTTTGGTTTACTGAAATGAATTGGATAAAAATAAGCTAAAGCAACAGTCCAGGAATAAAGACACTCTGTGGAAATACTAAAGAGAATGTATATATGTGCCATTTAATAATATAATAAACAAACATGATCTAGAATGCCTTACAAATAAAGAAGGATTGCCAGTCAGCCTTTTTTGTTCTGAGAGCACTATGGAGCTATGAAGTAACCAAAAATTATGAAGAATTCAAACGATTCCTAAAACACAATTTTGTGAATTTATGTATCAAAAGCAAGAAGAAATAATTTTTAATTGGAATTTAGATTATTTATGTGTGTATATCCATACATAAATGCTTCTATATGACAAGTATTTTTTGAACTAGATAAGCTCAAATAGCACTATAATAATATTCTTAAACATACGGAAGATGACTTTCACAAAAAAGATTTTTTTATGGAAAGGCCTCTGAAGTCATAATGGGATGACGAGAAAACTCATTTCAGAACTGGGTATGTGGAGCAAGAGTTGAGCAATGGATGCTCCACAATCACCGTTTCTGTCTTAAAACCAATGCAAGAGAGCCACACTGCCATAGCATAAAAGATTGAGCACTTGGCAGTTTTAGTGAGAAAGGAGTACTGCAAGGGCATTTTCCATCAGTCACACAACTTTGACATCTATTACCACTTTAACTTAGGAGGACACTATATGCTTTTCTCTCTCCCTAAGAACATTATTAATCAATCTGAAAAGGCACATTTTCTCCTTTAAAGACTTCTGTTCTGTTGCAGGAAATATTAGCCCATCCCACAAATTAATAACCAATATTTGTTGCAAAAACCTACCATAGAACTTGTTTTGTGCTCAGACAAGGAACTCAGTTCAGTCCGTTATTCTGCCTAAAGAAAGCTACTGGACCTCATTTTACTCATTTATTGTAAATATGTGTTATATTGGAGACATGGAAGACACTAGATTTTTCTGTCATTTCACCTGCCTTTCAGCAAGACTTCAGAAAAACCCTAAAATCATGGAGGATACTTGAGCTCAGACAGAATATCTGGAACTCTGCCAAGAACATCCAAAACAACGTGTGAACTACTGTTTTCTAAAAGACACATGCTCAACTTGATTTAGAAGGCAAGTTTGAAAACAAGTAACACAGAGTAGCGTGTAAAAATGAGGAAAAAACGGGACTTACTATTTGTTTCTCCTCTCTCCCTATCACTTCACCAAAATAAATAGGCGCATGGCTGGCTACAGAGCAGTAAAGACTGCATTTTAGACTTATTTAAGTGATGAACTTTCAATATTAAGCACTAAATTGTAGCTTTCTTAAAACTGTTTCCACAATACCTGAAAGGCATCCTGATGTTCATTCTTTCTGCATATTTGCATAATGTCTCCCATGGACAGTGAATTTTAATGAACATGATATCACTGTTGGTAACAGCTGGCTGTAAAGAGCAACAACATGCAAATACATATTAATAATTTAAATCCATAGAAGCCACCCTCCTAGAAGCATTCTTCAGAGTGAAATTCTGACTTTAGGCCTGAATTGGGCCTGCAACTCTGAAAATAAGTGCTCTTCTAGACAAAGGAAAAACAGTAACCTTTTTCCCTTACAAACTGTAGTATGTGTAGACTAGTGGGACAAAAGGAAAGATCTTTGGTCACGAGCATAAAGACTTTATACAGCACCTTTTTATATGGAATAAATTTTACATGGAAATAATTTTAAATCTCAAAAAAATCACCTTAGATAAGCAGATTGAAGACCATTCTGTGTGTCTCCCATTAAAGGAGAAGCGTGGTCAGCTGCTAGAGACATGAGAACAGATGAGAGAAGGCTCCAGGCTGCACTGCCGAAATGGTAACTCAAGGGAATGTTTCAGTAATTGAAATATCTGCTGGGATCTTTTAAATGTGTATGAATTGAGATAGTGTTTTGTTAAATTACAATGTGAACTCGATACAAATGTTTCTCTTCACTTATTTTTACATAAAACAAGAGTTTCTGCCTTACAGATTTTTGTATTTACCTTCTCTTATGAACACTTCAGTTCTCCACCCTTCTCCCAGATGTATCTGCTTGAAATTTTATAACTAGATACTTTGATATTTGAGTTGAGTCTGATTAAAGCCTCCAAAAGCTTGAGTTTGCAAGGTTCGGTAAAAGAGAATGCAGTTAAAAGGTTAATAACACTTATGTTTACAATTTTACCTACCAGTTTCATAGTCATATCACAGTTCCATATTACTACTTCAAATATTTTACTTTCTCAAGAGATGTGGATAAAATAAAATACTAGTGGAAAACAAAAACATTTCAGATCTTATAAAACCATTTGCTTCTGAAGGTCAGTAATTCTGAACTGACAAAAGCTAAGATTTTACTATTTATTTAAATTGGAACAAAACCAGATATTTTTACTATTATACTGTAACAATTCTTAAAAGACTTAAAATCAAATTTTAGTCAAGTTAGTTATTTATAAATATTCAACATGCTATATGGTGAGCTATATCTGGCAAGCTCATTGCTTAAACATAGAACGTGTATTACAATTTTACTGAGATGAAAAATCAAGATGAAAGATATATGAACAACAGGAGCTTACATCAGAATAGACTAAATATATACCTGTTCTGTAGGTAATTCAGAAGACAGCAAAAAATCCAAGGCTGTTTCCCTGGCTCCATTTTCTTTCATTTTTATTTTAATACTACTATTACTAGCCATGGATTAACCATAATAGTAGCAATCCTAACCCCTTGAAAAACAGTGAGTCAACATCAGACATTCTGCTGAAAGACAGAGGTTATACATTAAAGCAATAACATGGATTACTGAAGCTTCTTCTGTTCTGCAAAAAGCTTGAACTTTTCCCTTTGCACTGCACTACACTGCTGTGTACAAGCATGTATCTACACATCATTTTTAACAGACACTATCAAACTATTCTTCTTATTAGTTCAATATAGTTAAGCAGATGATGGGAACAGCCTGACTGGAACGATTTGCAATTTTGTCTGGAATCTTTTATCAGTTCAGTAAAGTATAATAGTATTATAATGGGGTTTCTTATACCACATGAGCAACAGGACTCACCTCACGTTCTAACATCAGCCCTTCTGCTCTCAAATTCTTCTCAAATGTGCTTCTTTTTTCTACCTGTGGACTTGATTTTTTGTAGACCAAGATGTAGTCAATGCGTTTTTTGCCATCTTTGAAGAAGAGTCCTGATGATGCCATGGAATCACTCTAGCAAACATAAAAGAAAAAGACTCTAAATATGGCATGTATAAAGATGAAGAGCTACATCATGAACTGTATATAATACCAGCACTTCCTAAACCATGGAAATATCCACATATTTGAAGGATGAATATGCAACAAATTCAGAAGAACAAAAAAGTGATATCCATCAGCTGCTCAAGATTTAAAATTAATTTGAACAAAATAAAATAGCTTCACCCATATTAGCTTCATACTTCATTAGCTTCAACCATCGAACCCACATTCCAGTTATTTCAGCTGTGTAAAAACCTTAGCTGTGTAGCATAGCTGTGTAAAAACTAAAATTCTTGTGTGATATGTATTGATATGAACTTTTGTTAATCCCTACTTTCAAGTAGGAATTAAAAAAGAAAAAATAAAGGCAAGTCAATTAAAGCAATTTTCTCGGCTTTGTACCTCTGCAAACATACTTGTGTTTGTTTGTGATTTATTCTCCAGGATAGAAATAAATCTAATATTTTTTTAAAGAAATGCTATTTATAGGAATGTTTGCATGGATAGTATAGTTGAAGTGCTTTTTCAATGCAATGTTAGCAATGTTTAAGTCTTCACTAGTTCCTTCCCACCACGCTTGCAAACACAAGGAATTACCTGACCTTGATATGGAAAACCCTGCTTTACATGCTGCTGCTGCTAATGCAAGCTACTTTTGCATTATGTGCTTTGCATGATTTGGAAGAGACCAAACCAACTGATGACAGACTATAGAATCATAGAACTATTAGGTTAGGATGGACCTCCAAGATCACTGAGTCCAACCAAACACCACCTTGACAACTAAATCATAGCACTACATGCCACATACAGTTGTGTCTTGAACTTCCACAGATGGTGACTCTACTACTTCCCAGGCTAGTCTGTTCCAAAGCTTAACCATCCTTTCAGTGAAAAAATTCTTCCTGATGTCCAATCTGAGTGCTCTCTGGTGCAATTTGAGGCCATTTCCTCTTGTCCTGTTGACTGGTAGAAGAGACTGACCTTCATCTTGTTACAATCTCATTTCAGGTAGCTTTAGAGAGAAGTAAGGACTCCTCCAAGGCTCCTATTCTGACTAAACAACTCTAGTACCCCAGCCACTCCTCATAAGACTTAATTTCTCTAGACTCCTCATCAGCTCCACTACCCTTCTCTGGACACACTCCAGCACCTCAACGTGTCTCTTGAAAGGAGGGGCCCAGAACTGGATACAATACTCTACGTATGCCCTCACCTGTGCAGAGTACAGAGGGACAATCACAGCCCTGCCGTATTTCTGATACAGGCCACAAGGCCATTGGCCTTCTTGGCCAACTGGGCACACTGATGGCTCACATTCAGCCAGCTGCTGACCAGCAACCCCAGGTCCTGAAAACTTTGAAATCTGAAAAGGTAAACTGAGAAACTATCATCATCTTCCAGAGAATGCAGCACTCATTTAAACATAGACCATCCAGAAGAATGTTAGTTTCAAGTAGTATACATTGCACTCATCATATATGGGACCACATGTTTATGAATGCTGCATCTTCTGAACAACAGGATACTGGTCTTAGAAAATAACAAAATATATAATACTCAGAGTTATACCAAATAGGGACACTCTCTATTCATAAACAGAACAATGTATCAATGCATGATATCAGCATTATAAATACTGGTTACAAGCTCACTTGTTTCCATGTGAAACATTTTTCTTATGCCCACATCTCTCACTGGCAGCTTTTTACACACTTAGCACTTACTGAGAACTCCTCAGTCTGCAAAACCTAAAGCATTCTAACGAGATTCTTCTTCTTTCTCTGCTTTTTAAACACCCAAAATAAAAGACAGTCTGTCTCAGACCATCTAAATGTTACAAAGGAGTGCATAATCTTACACCTCGGAACATTAAGTACATTAAGCTTCAATTTAGAATCATAGCCCTTTAAGATCATTGAGTCCAACCATTAATCCATCACTGCCAAACCCACCACTACACCATGTCCCCAAGGGTCACGTAACACCTTTATTAAATACCTCCAGGGATTCCACCACTTCCCTGTACAGCCCATTCCAATGTTTGGCCATCTTTTCAGAGAAGAAATTTTCCTTAACAGCCTATCTAAACACATCCTGGTTTAAACCTAATGACGTTTTATCTTATCCTGTCACTTGTTACTTGGAAGAGGCTGACTCCTATGAGGCTAAAACCTCCTTACCTCCTTTCAGGTAGTCGTAGAGAGCAGTAACACCCACCTGAGCTTCCTTCTCTCCAAACTAATAACTCCAGCTTCGTCAGCCACTCCATATAAGACTTGTGCCCTGGGTCTCTCTTAGAACACACTCTAACACCGCAGTACCTTTCTTCATATTCAGAAAAATAATATCTGAAATCCAAATTAAGGTAGTCAAGAGTGTCAATCAAGACTATTAGTGCACTGAATATAGGGTCTGTCACCCCTTCTAAAAACTCTGAATAGGAATGGCAGTAAAACATTATTTTTTATTACTTTTATAATGTTACAGATTTAATTATCTAAGTCAATAAGATAGAGACGTTTGAAGGTGAGGTAGTAGACTGAAGGTTCAAAAGTGCAAGTTTGAATATGCAAGTTTTCAAAACACAAACGTTTTCAGGTTCAAGACATGAGCAATGAATGAATCTACTCTTCAACAATGAAGGATTCCTGTACAAGTATTTTAAAAAAACAGACTAGGGCTGCTTTTACAGTTCATGAAGCAGGCACAATCAGATACAAAAAGCCTGGCCAAAATTCCCCCAAAGGGGAGATCTAGAACTTCTCTAACAAATTTTCTGCTTGTGCAATTTCTGTACAGGGATGCTGCAAATTACATCTACCTTTTATAATACACTTCTACTGCCTTTCTTTGGATTATTATTTCTAGTCTTTCTTTCCTCATTTCTGAAACATCTGATTTTCTTCAGTCTTAGAAAAACATGCTTTATTTCTCAGATTAATGACAAATATGACCTCATATTCATCAACATCAAACAATTACTTGGGGTCAGTGTTAAAGACACAATGACCAGTGAAGACAGTAGAAAGAAATCTTCTACCCCTGTTTATCCCAGACCACTTTCAGAGACAACCCCCACAGGTTGAGAAGTAAATAGTAAAGCCACTTAGCACATTCATTCAGTGAACCTGGCCTATACTACAATGATTCCACGACTAACTCATTTTAATACTTCTGACACAATTTCACTTTTGTGCTATTCACATGCAATGTTGACCACATACATTAGCAGGAATATGGTAATTACTTAATTAATTCAGCACCAGTAAAAGAATTTATATGATTGATTTGTATGGATGATTTAGTTGGATTTTTTCAGTTGATCTGAAGGAGCTCCATAACATGAAAGGACAACAGGGAGCAGTAATTTCAACTAAACATATAAGCCAGGGCATATTACCTATAACTAGCACAAGGAATCGGCTGTTAGTACAGTGGGCATTCAAGCACAGATCATTTATTATTTATCTGCTGGTTTGGACCAATACATTAATTCATTCTTTCACCTTTTTCAACAAAGAAAAGCATCAGAAGAAATATTTTGTGCAAAGACCTTCCTCTCCTCTTTTCTGTTTACGATTTCCTGTTTCACCTGAAAAATGTGTATAAAAGGACTAATCAACATTCCCTTATCCTCTCTACCACTTTACTCCTCAAGATTTTCTGAAACAGTATCCATCTGTTAAGCTTTCTTACATTTACACACATATGAAAACTCGTTTGTTTTGAAAAACTCCTTTTAGAGTATTGCAATATAGTTCAGATAGTAAACTCAACAATTTAACTCAACCTTGTTCTTTCAAAGTCTTTAAATAGAAGAACTTCAACTGCGAGGCTGAAGTACCACTTCACTCAAGCTTGCTCATTATGCAGAATCATAATATACTGGCTCGCATCTCTTACCTGAGGCTTTGATACAATAGATCTGCTGCAGTTTCTTGTTTTTATTATGTGTCAACAGTTTGGTTGCTTCATAGCTTGGGGACTATTATAACAAATCACATGATATGATGCTATGAAGTCTAAAAGTGTAAAACTCAAAATACTGCCACTATCATTCAACTGAAGTTTACACAAGGCAAAACACATTGATCAATTTATTCTACAGGAAGGAGTTTTGGCTCAAGCAAAAAAAAGGTGGAAATAGAATATTCACAAATATTTAGCAAAGCTAAAAAATAAAAATAATTTCTTTTTATACATTTCAATGCAAACATATAAAAAGAACTTCCTTGGATTTAGCGAATTTGGAGAGATTTTTCAATAAACTATTTTTCAGATTCTAATTAATTAGCAATGCCCTTTTCACAAAGTGGGAACATCTGGTTTACTGGATCTTTCTCTCCCAATTAATTTAAGTAGCACAATTCACAGTAATTGTAACTATTTCAACTTCATTTATGTCTCACTACTGTTCTGATCTGTAAATTAAACTTTTATCATTTTCTCATGTCATACATAGAAACAAATATTTCTAAAGAGTGAGTTGAAACCATTCTCAAAACAGGAGCAAATTTCAGATTCATGTAAGAGTAAGTTACATGGTATTCACTGCATCCTAATTTAGTAGTATGTTTTCTTTGTTTTCCACCTTATACTGGTAAAAAGTTTAAGATAGTGAATAATATACACTATATAGGTAAATTTAGAGGCTAATGAGAACCATACATAGGTTCAACATATATGTTGTAACCATTTATTTCTCCTTCATTCCTTCTCCTCAAAACTAACATAACAGCATTGTTTCAAGGCTAATAAAATCTCTAAGAGTGTTTACATTTTAATCAATTTTAAGAAAATTCCCATTCACTTGTTCAAATATTTGCAGCTTAAACCGTGCAACAGCTAAATACCAAGTATATTCAAACCATTATGAAAGGTTCCAATTTGTTCATACATTAAAGGTACAGCCTAGGAATCAGCACATAACTAAGAAACGAGATGCTTCCCTCCACCACCTGCCCACTGTTCAGCCAACATCAGCTCAGATTTCTATGTATTCACTTTCTATAACATTGTCCAGAAGCCCCCAAATCCGTATAAATCTTTTAAAACCCAGAAGACCTCTGTTAAGAATGTCCACAGCTTATTTCTGGGAGAACTGCTTGCTCTTCTTTGTTTCTAACTCAGGACAAATTTGCTTTATTGTTGATGCTTCATTGCTGTAATTCTGCAATGGAATACATATAGTTTCTTCAGCTGTGGAGAAACGTACCACCACTTTAATAAAATTGATGAATTTTTTTTACTCTAATACTCCCTTAAATTTACTGTACCCCTAAGGTACATCATATAAATGAAAAATCTCTGTTTAGAACAATCACTATTCTTTCCCCAAACTCCTCCTCTTACAACAGACTTTGTTACTAAACTTGACAATTAGCTAGTCAGATGTGACTATTAACATAAAATATGGATGTAGATGAAATATTATGTAAAAATATACAAATATGCTACTATGCATATGCTATATATCACAATAGGATACTAACATATTTTACTATATTAATAATAGGAAATATTGACTACTTTGTAGACTGAAGTCAGATTTTGATATTCAGCCACATTGAACAGCACTCAAGCCAAAGTAAAAAGATAAACTCCTATATATTCAGCTTCACAAAACAAAGAGACCCTTTGTCCTTTTAAGCTTGGAATGTTAATCCCTACTTTTCTGACCACGGCTAAATGCTGTTTCCAAAAATTAGTCAGTTTTTGTTGCATTATTTCTCCTACAGGATAAGTTAAATAGCCATTTGAGGCTATCTTAAATTTTGCTGGCATTGGTTTGTACAGTGAGAACTATAGGCAACAGATTCTAATTGCAATTCTTTAATTCAATCTATTTGACTGATCAACTTGATGTCTGTTTAAACGCATGTAATTAATGACTGTGGCTAAAATAGTGACCAAGGGTATTTTTATTCAGGAAAAATAATAAAAGTACTTCAGTATGAATTTAGCCTTGGAAATACTGCATTATTAGATTATACATGTCTTTATTTTAATAAATGAATTTATTCCAACTTAGTATCAACCTCCAGTAAATCAAGTCTGACACAAAAGAAATGGTGTAACACGTTGCCTCACATATAAAATTTTCTTTACCATTATTTCATACATAAATGCTAAATGAAAAGCTGGGAACAAGACTTTTAATAGTTATATTTTATTATTTGCTTAACAGTTTCCTGAAATTTTCCAGAGATGGCAATGAAAATAAGCATGATTTCTACATATTTTATATATCTGTACACATGAACACAGAGGCTGATTACTGTATTTTCCCAACATCTTACTTTGCTGCAGATTTACTTTGTTAGTTGCTTCAGAGTATATCTAGAAAATAGTTTCATCTACTACCCTCTTATTCACTAGTTATAAATAAAGCATCAATAAAAGCACGACATGAGTGCTACTCTGGCAGGATGCACATGGGACTCAGCCCAGAGCATGCTGTTCTGACTGAACATATCCAGAACAGGGAGAAACGACTTTTATACTGGGGTGTAGCTCAGGCACCGAGGAGTCTATTTTTAAGGAATGTTGTTCACTTAGCAAAAAGAATAATAAGAAGTTTCACATTTATACAAACATAGAAAACATCAGTTGTCAATCATAACCAGCAACGAGAGCATTCACTTAAACAAGTGACAACAGTACACAAGAGCTAAGCTCCCACAGCAAAACATGTCTGATTTATCTCTACAGCATACAGAATGAAGCTAAGCTTTCCTCTGTGTGGGTGGTGTCATTTCTATTACATTTGTGAAATTATATAAAGGAAAGTAAATATACCAACAGACCGGTGCCTGGGATCTAAAAGATGGGTACACACAGTTGAGCCTCAGGAGTCTTATAATTGCACCCTAAATTTACTAAATTTCTCCCCACAAAATTTTTTTATGGTGATGGTGTTTGGAACAGAATTAATTTCCTTCCTAAGACAGAACATGAATTCTGATGCTAGATGTCCTAGAGAAAAATAATTTGACTAAACCCTTACCAATAATGAACTGACATACTAAAGAAAGACTTACTCAAGTGTCTTAGTTTCCTTCCCAAGGAAACTCTGAGAAGGGAAGAATTTACCAGTAGAAAAAGTGGTGCAACCACTGGAAATGCAAGTACTGAATTCAAGCACTGAGTCTTAATTCCCACACTCCATAGGAGCACCACCTTGCCAGCAGCATTTTTTAGAGACAACTACACAGGGAAAAGTTGTAGAACCAGGAAAACAGAGGAGGAAGAAGCAAAGACAATTAAGCAGACTTTGAAATGTATTTGCTTCCTCATGGAAACACTGACATACTGCTGACACTTGGAAATTTGTAAAAACCACCATAAAATGATGTTTATATGTTGGTATGGTATCTTAGAGCCCAAAAATGTATTGTCATATATATATATATGCATTTGTGTGTGTGTATATATGTATACTCTCCAACACACAGATATGAATACATGCATATACACTACCACTCTGTACACTTGTAAGAAAAATCAGCTTGGAACAGAGGTGTAAGAAAAACAGAAAGATACTTAAAATGCAAAAGCACACTGGTTACCATAGGTGTGTTAATGAAAAGCAGGTCTCTGTACTTCTTCATGCTTTTAAGAAATCTTTCAGAGATAATACTAGAATAATTCTGGGCTATTAAATCATGTGCAAGCAAAAATAACCATGGAAACAATTTGAATTTGAAGAACTAGGGCTGGAATTTTGACAGAGGTAAAGTCTGATCTGTTAACTTCTTCAGCATGGCAACTACCTGAAACTAAAAAAAAAAAAAATACCTACATTGATAGCTTTCCTGTTCTATCTCTGAGTAGAATGGTCCTTTCTAATAAAAGAAAACTTTCTTCCAGTATCATTTATTGTTGTTCATAAGATACTAATAAGTTGAAAGATTACTGGCTGATTCATGAAAACCACCTCACCTTCTTAAATTACTAATTCACCTTAATACTGTTTAACTTTTTAGGAGTAAACTAAAGGATTAACTATTATTTTAGCTTCTTCACAGAGAACATTTTTTCTATTTATATTCTACTCACACTTATAGAGTAAGCATGAAATATGCATTTGTATATATTATGAAAAACATATTTGACTTCAGGAAAAGAGTGGACTAGGTGATATGCAAAATTTTTAAAGGAAGTCTGCTCAATATTACCATATGAGGGAGCAGCAACAGCAGCTGTTTGGAGACAGCAGGAGGCTTTTTAATATTTAACCTCTTCTATTTGCTCTTGAGGTCCAATAGGGAGGTCTTAAGAAGCATACTAAGAAGACCACTGAAAATGTTTCTTTACACGGTTATTTTCAAACATTCTCTCCTTTAGGTTAAAATTACTTGCTACTTGCCCTGCATTTCCTGAAATATTTTCTGAACTTTTTTTTAAACAAAATCACACAGGAGATGGGAGCCAAGCACTAAAGGCACAAACATGAAGGCAACTTTTGTTGCATTTTACCCCATCCTTCCATTCTGGGATAATGATTTTATCTGTTATCATTCCTTTTAGGCTTTATTTACTTCCATGCTATTAGACTGCAGTTTTGGACTATGAGAAAAAGGCAGTAAACTAAGCTATGGTATAGGTAGCATTTCTTCACAGTTCCTGAAACCACAGTGATAATAATGCAAACTCTGTTCTAAAAGATCCTTTCTTTACCTTGCCAGATAGCAAAATGCACTACCTAGATAAAAAAATTATTAAATCAAAGAGAAACAGTGATGTAGTGAATGGAAAGAAATGGAAGTGTAATTTCTCAAATATTCCTATCTTCCTACTATACATGTAATAGCACTAAGTAAAGAATTGACTGCTACTGATTTTGCTGCTTCTCTGGAAAAATGTTGCCTTCCACTCAAATGATAAATTCTTTTTAAGCTTGTTTCCCTTTCCTAAGGAAACTAGAACATTTCAAGTATCAACGTCCCTCTCAGGGACCTTCTCATTTGCTACATTTTCCTTGCAAAGCAGATACTACTCATTTTTGTTTAACAGACACTTGTTGGCCTCATTTTTCTTTGTGAGACCCCTTGGCAGAATCACATACATGAAGTCATACTTTCGATGCAACTTCAAGAGCAGCTGGTGATGAAAAGTTGGCAGAGATGGATAACGATGACAGCTTTTTCATGGGTCTGAGCAACTCACAATTTTTCAATATGAAATCTCTGGATTCTGAAACGATACCAACCTACACTATAGGAAACTACCAGTTATAAATCATAATCATGGAAACCAGTAATTGCAAACAAACTGTTTAGCAATTTTCCCCTGAGTCTCTCAAGTATACAATAACCCTTCCAAAACAAGCCAAAATTAGAAACATTAAAAAGAAGAGAAGAAGAATATGCTTTTCTGAGGAGAGGGCTTACAGCTGGTCTGTGAGCCAGAGAGAGTTAATGGATAAGGTTTATTTCTGAAAGGAATTTTACCAAGGCCATTGGTATGGAGACCGAGGAGAGAAGAAGATAAGCAAGAAAAAAACATGCAGCTAGGAAAAGTATTTTTAGAAAAGTTCTGTGAAAAACAGAGATGGAGATGATTTTACACCAACAAACATTATGTTGATCTAGTGTAACCAATGAATAAAGTGTAAACTCTACAGAGTGTGTAGAAGACAGCCAGCTGCTGTAATAAATGGGATATTTGCCTTCTGATATGCAGCACGTGCTTTCGTATGTCATGCCTGCCCCAACAGCGACACTTTTATCCTTGTACTCCTGGTCAATGCAGTGTTTCTCATTCTCGTTATCTGGTCAGACTGAAGAGACTTTTTATTGTAACAGATCAGTTTACATTTCAAATATGTAAGAGTACTTACCAGCTGTAAAGCTGTACTGCAGTATTCTGTGCTTTTAGCAGTCTCAAACTGCTGAAACAAACAATTAGAAGCTTTCTTTTGCTAGTTTTATATCCATTTTGAGAAGTTTCCCTAAGGTTTTTTAAACAAATTGCCACAAAGATTTCTACAATAATCCAAAGGCAAAACAGTAGTGTTCCGACTAACCAAATTCCCCTTGCCTTTTTCCTATGGAAACAGGCAAAGGTAAAGGGAAGGAGAATCCTGCTTGGTTGCTGCAGGTGCTGGCTCTGGCTGGGATAGAGTTCATTTCCTTTACAGTAACTGGTACAGGGCTGTGTTTTAAATTTTGGGTTTAACCCATCTGGGGTTAAACCGAGACACCTCATTACAGAAGAACTGCAAAAACAGTACTTCTAAATGTAGAAGGAAGTTTCCAGAGCAATTACTGTGATAAAAACAATTGCCAAAGCTAAAAGACAGATGCATCTTGAGAAGACTGTTTTTAAACTCTGAACCAATTTGTTCAATAGGCCAGTACATGCAAAGGCTGAGACATAAAAAGAGTATTTTTGTTTAAACGTAATACAAACAAAAAGCTCCTCCTTAAACTTTGAAAAAAAGTTAGCTTACGATTGACTACGAACTTCATAACCATCCTGAATGCAAGGAAAAATTACAACTAGTGGTTATTTTATATTTCACATGAAAATACAAAAAAAAGTATTTTGCTTTTGCACAGTGAAATCCCTGTTACTAGACAGACAGTATAGCATCTGTTACTAGATTGTTTTGGCAGCAGCCTTACCTATTATTAAAACTATTTAGTGCTCAGTAACATGATCTAAGTTCTACAGACTCCACATTGGTTTTCTGCCTTATCAGCCACAATCAACATAAAAGGCTTTGTCTACTTAGTCAACAAAATCAAACAAGAACATCCATTATTATTTGTCTTAGTTCAGCTAGTCTTGCAGAAACAGACAAAAAAAAAAAATCTTTGAATACAGGAAGTTCTCATTGCAACGGTTAAGATTAAAATGTGACCCTGTATTGGGGGTTGAATTTTCCCCTTTTCTTTCTGTGGAATTTTTCCCATTGCTATGCTAAGTATTTGGGGCTACACCCAAAAGCTCAGATAGCTAAGTTAACAGTTTCTCTCACAGGGGGGAGGAGAGGGGCAACACCAGAAAAGGAGAGGTGGGCTAGGGGCTGCTCTCTGGTTGCTCTCGCTGGTCTGGTCGCTGGAAACTCGGCTCTGCCATCCCGACGCCGGGAGCTCCTTCCTGGGCTGTGGGATCCCACAGCCTCCCTGCTCGGACACTCTCCCGCATCCCCTACCGAGCTCAGCACATCCTTGTGGAGCATGCGGACTGTCACTGCCCTGGCACCTGTGAGCAGCGTCTCCCCTCGCCCTTCCCATCTGGACACAGGCGCCATTCACCGCAGGGTCCCTCCAGCCCCGTGGGATCCCCGCATCTCCTCCCTGCTCACCCAGAGCTGGCAGGCAGCGCCAGAACGGAAACTGCACCGCAGAGGAAAGGTGTCCACAGCCGGGAGAACTGTTCACTGGGTTCTCTGCTCTGTTGCTTTGGACCTCGCTGTTATTGTTGTTGTGTTTTGTTTCTCTTGTTATACATATATATATATATATATGTATCGGTAAAAAACTGTTATTCCTACCCCCATATCTTCACCTGATAGCCCTTTAATTTCAGAATCATAGAGGCCCTTGTCTCTTTTGGCAGATACTTGTCTTTCAAACCAAGACACCCAGGAAAGGTTATATATATGACATATATATCATATATATAATTCCTGAGTTTCATTTTCATGTCACAGATTTCCAACCTATAAATACAACTACCTGTAAGCCTATTTAAAAATTATTAGATAGCTACTACTATAAAAGTTTTTTTCTAAAAGAGTCCTATGAAATGAAGTCTCAGAGGTCACATCTATCTATGTTCCAGAATACTGTAGTAATGGTGATGAGTGTGATGAGCATTAGAACTGTTATATGACACTTGAAGTATGCATTTAATCTAAAATCACAAAGTGCCACAGGTACAATCCATGAAAGAACTCTATAATGGTCTCCCAAAGAGCATACTGTATGAGCTGTGCATACAGCACAGAATCTTACAGTAATTAAAGCATTACTAGATTTGTAATACAGGATTACTGATGCCTACAGGCATGTACCAGAAATCACCAAATCACTGGTATAAAAATCCTGTGCTGCAGAATTCACTATTTCCAGTGCATGAAAAAGAAAATTATTCAGAATCTCTTGAGGTTAAGTCATTCGTCACATGCACACAAGCAATTATGCTTCATGGAAAGGAGAATTAAGGGTCTCCTACTTGAAAGTATGACTAAAAAAGACACATGTTTTGAACAGAAACTCCATCATAATTCTTTGACATTATTTTAGATGAGCTGCTGGAGAAAACACATTGTGATGAATAGTATAATTACACAATTACTAAGCAAGATAGCATGCAAGATTTATCTGGTAAGATGAGATGGCTTTTCCAGTGCTTTAGTTGAGGCTCCTGAAAATACTCCTACACTCACCTATACATAAGTGAGTTTTCTTTCATTCCATATGTCTAAATATCATTTTAATACTGCTTAGAAGAACAATATTATACTCTATCTAGATCACTCTTGACTGACCATTTGCTACATGAGCATAGTTCTTCTACACGCAGAAATTCTGAGGCCTCCCACATAACATGAATTCTACTCCATGCTCAGAATCCTATATCCTAAATTCTGTGCAATATAAATCTATTGAAAGAAGATCACTACAATTCTTAGATGAGTCAAAAACCATAAGAATCCTTGATTTTATATAATTTTGCTTTATTTTAGTTCAGAGAAGTTCATTCATTGATTTTGTCACTCAAACTATAATATTGTTACTAACACCCTCCAAAATCATCAGGATGAATAAAAACCTCTAACACTGTCTTCTTAAGTGTTAGCAAGCAAGGCCTTACTTTATTCTTGGTGAGAAGGTATGTGTGTGGCCAACAAAATTCCAGCCCGCAGCAATTATGTCAAGACGGACTGGACTGACACCATCATGAGTCCTTTATTAAAAACTTTTCATGACTTCTCTCAGTGGACTTCTTTCAGGCTACTCTGACTCCTTCCCTCATAGGCAGCTCCACACAGCACTGACTCCTCCCTTCTCTGCAAGTTTCTGTCTTCCTTCTGCACGACTGGCTGACCCCAAGCTGTCCCTTACCTCCTCACAGCACAGCCAGCACACTTCAAATTACTCTCAACCAGCTGACCCCTTTTTATAACCCCCATCCTCATTGGACAGGTAAGGCTGTCTCCACTTCTTGGCAATCAGTACAGGTGTAATCCATTGAGGAAAATTGCCTTCTCCACTGTCCTTACAGACTATCTTCGCATACCAGCCTCCAAATGAAAATGGATTCAAAACTTTTTAACCTATTCATACATTTTTAGCAAAGAAAGAAATTAGGGTTCATTAGTTCTAAATTACATCATTCTCTTTCATTAACTAATATTCTATCCTCTATTGATTATTTAGTTCTCTTTACACATCCTAATTAGTCTATATTTTTAATATTTTTAGTACCTCTTTTCCAGCACACATACTTAGTGTCTTCTGGTTTCTGCAAAATGACCTTGTGATACATAAATTCTGCATTCCTTGTATCCAATTTCAACAATACATCTCTCTTCTCTCAGGTTTTCTTCATTGAAGCATATCAAGTTTAGTTTAACAAAACTAATTTCAGTAATTTTACGCAGTTGTGTTCCCACAATAGCAGTTCATGACAACTTTACTAAATGCTAACTAAAAGTGCTTTAATACTTAACACACAGCTTAATTAACACACAGATTAATTCAAACAATAATTATTTAAAACCATTAACTAAAATTATTTTAGAAGTTTTATAATTTCCAACAATTTGCAAGCTACCTAAATTTCTTACCATGAGATGCCCATTTACTTAAGCTGCAACATATCCAGTGCTTTAAAAATTGCATTTTAAAAAATTTTAAGCACATTCTGACAGTTAATACAATTTAATAGAATTTTGTGTCTGTTACCTTTAAAGATGATTTAGTTCGAGGTTCTGTTTTCTGCCTGGTGAGCTTATTTTGAATAAGCAATGATTGATCTGTACGAGCATCATAATTCCCATGTTCTGAGTCATGTATATATGTATCTTTGTCCTTTTCTACATCTGAAGGAAAACCAGAAGAAAACAATGGGCTCATTTTAGATTATAGTGGATAGAAATAAACAGCATTATTACACCCACAGTTGAATATTCATTTTATGTATACACTTTTTAATAACACACTTCTTTTCCTGTTAAAGCTTTATACTTGAAATGTTATCATTTTTATCTTAAAGACAGAAGGGACTGCTATTTTTAGTAGAAGGTCTATAGAAATGGTTTTTTATTAGCATTCAAATAAAAAAGGGCCATAACCTCCTTTATGGTAGCTCTAAAATACAAATATGAATATTCAACTGCTTGACTCACAGTTGTTGAGGCTCAAGATGCTTCACCAAACAGGCAGCACACTCTGGAGACCAGAGTAAAATCTCAAGTTTTAAATTTAAACAAGCAATTAAAATGCCCAATTCCCCTATACACATGCAGATATAGCATTTGAAAATTTGCACGTTAAGATATTGCAGTAAGTGCTTCAGAATACATTTTAATAGGTATACCTGATGGTGGTAGAAGGTAGAAGGCCTTCATGAAGGAAGTGTTTGCTTTGTCATTAGATTTAGTTTTAATTGCTCAGCTAAAGTTTTTATGAAAACTTAATTGAGTATGCTAAGAGAGCTGCAGGAAACTGAGGACCTCCCTCAGAGCTTACCCATACTGTCACTCAAAGAATCATGACAATTCTTGCCCTATACACCCCGCAGGAGTAAAATGAAGGGCAATGCCTGTACAGTGTTGAACTGAAAAGTTTTAATGAATGTTGGAAAATGGCTAGTCTCGAAAAAAGATGTTAAAGATAAAAAAGATGGAATAATCATTGCCACACAATATTATCTTGGACAAATTGGAAAAAGAAACATATTCAGACAAAAAATTTACCCACAAATCCTGAGTCAAGTTCCCATCTCAGCTTTCATCAACATGGGAAAAGTCAGGTGGACTAGGAACAGCATTTAGCACAGTAATTCGAAACCCTAAACAGAAGCCAAGAAAAAAGTCGTGGTTGCTGTGGGAACCACAATCTTGAATTTTACGGATTTAAAATTCTTAAAAGTTCATCTCCAGCATTTAAGTATTTTTCATTAAGTTGTTCAGTTAAATTCTCTACACTAAATACTCAGAAATCTAAGAAAAAACAAACCACAGTTATCTCATGCACCCGAAACAATTTGCATTTTTGAAACGGAATATTAAAACCCAGAACATTTACTGAGCGCTATTTTTTCTTCAGTTTAGTTACTACATAATGATTATACAAAACGTTCCCTTGATAATTTCTAACATTGATATTAACCATGGTAAATCTGTGATGAGATTTCTTAATGTACAAAACAGCTCATTTTAATTGTCAATGTGCCTAACTCAGGGGTTTTATTTCTTTTAAACAATGTTTTAACTTAATATACAACTTACTCCCTGCTCAACAAAAATGAAAGTAGTTAAAATATGGTTTCAGGTGGTAGGTATATAAAGTAGGAACCAGTACTTAGCAACTGTGTAGATTTGACTTATGCCTAGTTTTGATGAGCTGTTTTAATGAAGATCAAGAGTTTTTAAGAGGAGTCATTAAAATGAAGAGACAGACCTATGAAACCTAAACTAGGTCATTTCAGCTGAAAGAAAGACTTTACTTACATTAAGAATTCTATTTGTATGAAGGAAGTTTTAGAGGATTAGACATTATGAGTACACCTAGTAATAAAAACCAAAAAACTTTTGCAAAATTTTTCAAATTTTTTATTTAAATAATTTGAAGTTATAAGTAAGTTTTTCCTCTGTGATCAACACACTATACATGCTAAACATTTTTATGCTTTCAAGGACATATACTTAAAATTACAGCATCTCTCTTCTCCAAAAAAAAAATCTTTCACCTAGCGATATCTGCTATCTTGCCTGAAATGTAGTCAAAATTTGTTTTAGCAAAACCATAACCCAAAACAACCCTTAAAACTAAAGAAATTTATAATTATAAAGAAGCCTTATATAAAATTCAGATACTTCCTATTGTATCTTTCAGCAGTTGATGACTTAATTTATGTACATAAAGCACTCTCCCACTATGTAATAATACTAATACAGTAAAAAGGAGAAGAATATTTAGCACTCAAACATTCCACTTGAATAAGCATTTGTTACACCTGTCTGAAAAAATGTAAGACTGAGACACATACCATACAATTCTTATTTCAAAAGTATATTCAAGAGTGTGCATTGTTCTTACCATTCATGTAGTTTTGGACACTAATGTCAGCAAACCCCTTAAATACAGTTTGTAGACACTAGTCGTCCCATTTACCTCTTTTGCAGCATATATTAAAAGAAAATTGTTAATATAAATAATTATACTCAAAGTTTAATGGAATGCATAATGTTTCTATACCAGAATAGGTTGGAAAGAAAAATCATAACATATGTTTTGGGACACTCATATAATTTCTCAAGTTGAATTTTTTGCAAATTTCTTTTGATTATTTTTCATGTTTTTAAAGAACAAACAACAAAATATGTTGAGTTTAGAAAAAGAATTTAAGAGAAGATAACAACAGCTAACCTTTGCTACTAATAGCATTGGCTGCTTTTCTATTTTTTATAACCAGGTGCTTTTTCCATTATAAGCTATCCACTACTTTTATTAAAAATGGAAGTCTCTTTCCTGTATTTTCCCACCCACTAAGCCAAAATTACATTTCTTTAAAGATAACATGCATACTAAATGCACAGTGATTTTAGCCCTTGAGACTTCCTTCAATAACTGCAATTTCTAAGCTTCTATGACATTTTTATATCATGTTTGACTATAAAGTAACACTATTTTCTGTCATCCTTTCCTCCACAATTTCTATTATTTGGTTGCGCATTTCATCTTCCATGCGGGATTGTCACAATGCAAACCAAGAGAGCATCCCTGCGTCTTGTGTCTCAAGTTGTACTGTTCATGTTTTTAATGTAACTTACCCCAAATGCAATGACATGGATTAACAGTCTTTCTATTTGATTTGCAGTGTAAGTATTCATATTTAAATTAAAACATGGATCTTAATTTGGCTGCAGTTCCAGAAAACGTCATGAGAAAAGCCTGACTGCCTAAAGCTCTCTCCCTCAGCACTGTGGGAAATCTACTGCATTTTTATTTTCCATCATGTCTGCCCTGGCCTGTGACAACCCATTTGGTCATTACTGTCGAGATCAGCTGTCAGTGATCTATTCTTGTACTTCTTGGATAGCTCTAATGCCAACCATCCCAATCACATCTAATCACAACCATCACCTCCTTGATTTTGGAAGCAAACTTGGGTAGGCAAGAAGCCATAGGAGTGTCCTAGGTTACAGAAGGAGAGTGCCAATGTTGGGGGTAACCAAACTTTGTATTCCACTCCTCTATAAGTAATTTCTGACAGAATTTTCAGGATGTGTTGTTCACAGTTCTCAGGCTACAAGCTGGGTGTTAAATAATGTAAACGAGGTAACTGGGCAAGGCAAGGAAGTGTTTCTTTTTCTTCACCCTAGTGACTCAGCCCTGATAACTCCCTCCAGCAGCACCAGCCACTAGTCCCACCCATTCTGAGGGGATCATGTCTGCTAATGAGCCATCATGAACTGAATGGCAGCTGCAATGACTATCAAGGACTCAAAAAAATATCCTCTAGGATTACATCATTCCACTGTGAAACCCACCGCCCCGGGGCAGGTACTGAGCATTCCTGCCTGGACGTGAGCTATGTAACTGGGGGCTTGGGGCACCACCAGCATCACCACTCAAGGGCCTGAGAGCTGGACCAGAACTTCCACAAGGACCACTGCTTTTGACAATACTGCAACCATCAGTTCCACAGGACTGCAGCCATCATTTAGCCGAACTGTAACCACTACCCTGACCCACAGGCTGCCAGGCTGTACTCTGAATTTGTGGGTTAAAGCCAGTTTGTCTGTATCATTGCATTTATTGTAATCTTTCTATTAGATTGTAACCCTGACCTGAAATCCGTCTCAAGGTAATTATGTGGAGAAATAATCTCCTGCAGGTTTACTTTCAAATTGGCATGAGGAAGAAAAAAAAAACCAATTAATATTGCTGTAGAAGCTCAGGCTTTTTACACCAACTGACAGAAAGATAATTCCTGAACAGACCTCAACTGTTACTCACCTGCCCAAGCCCAGAGGGGCTGTGGACTCCCCATTCCTGGAATCGTTCAATGCCAGGTTGGATGGGGCTCTTAGCAACCTGGTCTAGTGCAAGGTGTCCCTGTCCATGGCAGGGAAGTTGGAACTAGATCATGACTGAGGTCCTTCCTAACCATTGTATGATTCTGTTTTCTTTACTGCTGTTAATGCATGCTACCCCCATTTGTGTTTTGCTGGGCACAGCTGAAAGACATGAGCTAGGAGTGCCCCATTTGTATATACCAGTGGCCTTGCAAGCCCTCACAGGTTTTTTTTTTTATTATGTTTCCTTGGATTTTATTAATTTTCCTCCTTACAGAGCTAAAAAAAAAGCTGATGTGATTCAAACTGTCTGGGTCTAATCACTAAAATGCTACTCTATCAAAATGTCCAATGATCAATGTTCATATGTTGAAATATGACAGCTGAGCAGATGTGCTGTATTCAGCTTTTAGTTAATCTACACTGCAGTTAATAATTCAGTAAGGCAAAAAACCTTTAGCCTTTGTAAAAAGGCTGTAAACGTAAAACTATGCTAAAATCGGAAAAAAAGTGTAATAATTGTTTACAAACTGTTTTTCCATTTCTCCTCTAAAACATTGAAGACAATTTCATTTCTGGAAATCCTTTACACAAAAATGCAGAAGTATTTAGTTTAGAAACAGATAGCTATGTCCACATTTTGAATCCTTCTTTTTGGGTCTTCTTACCTGCTTGGCTATCTTTTTTACTATCATACTTTTCTGAAGATCCAAGAGTGCATTTCAATTTTATGACAGGAGATAAAAAGCACTTGTCCTGATTTCTCTGTAACATGCAATCCAGTGATATATTTTACATATACACAGTAGTGTATGGAAGCAAATGTTTTTCAAATGAAATATGGCATAGTTATGGAAAGGAAAATTAATATAAATATTCCAAAATAGTTTCTGCTTCACGAACTTTGATATGACAACTCTTTACTCAATTCTTTGAGCTTTTACACATTTAAGGGCAGGCTTTGCAAAGCTTTAGTAAGAAACAGAGTACTGATCAAGTAAATAATCCCCTTTTGTCCTAATTTAAATCCTAGAAAAAATAAGTAACTTGGAGAAGAGTATCCCCGGATACCTAGATAAATTACATTGATAGATTTAGGTCTTATTTTATTTTGCTGTACACCTGAAATACTATATTATACAGATAATATAGAGAGGTTTCCATCTATCTGTGTATGTATATTTAGATATGAAAAACTATCAAAACAGACAAACACAGACTTTTCTTAATATACAACTTCTTAGCAACTTTCAGACAGTGGTAACCATTACACAGAGTATTTTTCATCTTTAAAAGGGGAGCCAGTCATATATTATTGCTTTTTAGAGAAGTTAAGGTGGTGTGTAGAACCAGTTGAGGCAGATTAAATGTATAAAGCACATCAATATTTTGAACTGCAATACTAAGTCCAAAGATTAATCCTTATCATGTTCCAATGGGCACTGAATAGATTACCTAGCTTCTTCATCCACACTGCCAGCTCTCCAGGCATGAACCAGCTCTAACATGAGAGCTGGACAACTCTGGGTATAAGACAAACTGCTCTAAGGCAGCTTTTCAGCCATCTCACTACACAATCAGAGCACATGTGACAGCCCTTATTTATGCAGGCACTGACCATAAATTTGCGAAAAAATTATTCTAGGAGGCATAATGGCAACATCACATTTCTTTTGAAGCAGAAACTGAACCTGGTTTTCTTGAATCAGATCTTCTGTGATCTTTCAGTCCCTCTTTTTATGTAAACATTGTATGAATTGCACAGGTTATACATATATGTACACATATATTCATATATATACATATATATTCATATATATGTGTCCGTTTCAACTTATCATTACATCACAAAATTGACTTACAAACACTTCTATAATTGAGCTCTGAAGAAAAGTTTTTATCATGCAGTTATTATGATTCTTTGTTGGATTGTTAGTTTTGGTTCAGTTCTTCATTTGTCACTTCACTGTACTACACCATGGCACATAAGTATGGAGTTTTTTTATATATAAGCTTCGTAGTAATTGGATTCAGAATACATTCAGAATACAAGGTATCTGTCACAGCAAAATTGCTAATTATCTAGGAAGGATTTAATGTCCTGCTAAGAAAGATGAGTTATTATGCACAAATCCTCATAATCTAAGTTAGGGGAAAAAAACAGAATTGAAGAAAGAATAAATTAATTAGCAATGTTTAACTTGCTACTGAGTGTCACTCTTGTTCTTATTTCAACACAGTAATCTCCACCTTCTGTGTTTCCCACCAGAAGTGGGAGTAAAGTGAGGAAGAGGGGCATTCCACTATGTCCAAAACCTCCAAGTTCACATTATGTGTTACAGAAGCTCAATGCCTATCACTTTGATTGAATTTACCAGTTCCTCAAACTAAAAACACCACTTAACATTTAAAACTGACAGACGAAAAATAGCACAAATACATAATGTCCTTGATCCTATTTATCTGTGTAATTAACAAAGGTGTAATATATTATCTTTTTACTTCATAAATCCATCAACATCATTACCTAAACTTGTCCAACAGATTTATGGCCTCATCTATAGCCAACTGAAATAAAAGAGAAGCTTTCCACTGAAGTCCTTTATTTTATGCCTGTTAATCTCCTTCACACAAGATAATTTTGTTTACAAACAATTCAGAAAGAGGAGAAAGCCATCTGGCCTATGTTTCTACAACACTGCCTAATTAAAAATTCACCACATTCACTTAATTTGGCTTTCTTTCATGTTCTCAGGAGAGCAGTTTGAAAATGTTCACTAAGATGATGATACCCATTAATCTGCCTACTTTTCAAACTCCATGAAACTGCCAGAGTACCTACAAAAGTGTTGTTTTAACCTATCTGGTGATCAAAGGTGAAGTTGCAATATTCCTTTTTCAGATTTGTTTTTTACTTCCCCTCCCCACCTACATCCAGATTCAGGATAAAATTGAAAAATTTAGACTTGGAGACAAATTCTTACCCACAAAAACATAATACTAAAGCACCAACAAACTGTATTTTGAAGGTATGCAGGCCATTTTGTTGCATGCACCTTTTAACTGTCCCTCATTTCTCTTCATGAATCTAACAGGAAATGCTGATATAAAAATAAGGCAATTCTCACAACTGACCTCTGGGATTTATTTTTAAATACTGTTTTCTTTCTTGATTGTAACTGAATAACCTAACCAATCACATTTCTGTAAATACAGAATAACTTCACAGATTTCATTAATCTAATTTGGGATTAACTCAACAAGGGCAAATTAATACCAAGTTAGTAAAGGGCAACTATTTAAACATTTTTTCTTTTTCTTCCAGAGCACAGCTGTAGTCAGAAGAGAAGAAATATCCACACCAAAATTTAATACAATTTTGAACTGAAAAGAATCAATCTATCTTTTCCTCAGTTGCTGAGCCCTCAATATATCTTTTCAGGTTAAAACTAAGTAATGTGAATGAAAAATAGCATCATTTACTATTATAAAGAATTACTGCTGACATACATAAATACACAACAATATCAGCATATGTATATGTAAGCAATTCAGTGAAAAATAGAGCAGGATATTAAAAAAAAAAAAGGAAATTATAACAGTAAAATCTTCTAATATCCATGCTTGCCAACCAATTACACTAGGAAAGTGCAGCAGCTTTAACTGGAACCTTACTAAGACATGCTTTTCTTTTATAATCTTCATTCCAAATTTTTGGTCTATGCCATGATTTTGGAAAATATGGTTTTGAAGAAGTATCAATTTCACTATTTCCAATAGTCACCTATTCAAACCCTGAGAAGACTCTTATCTATCATATATTTTAGGCATCAAGAAAAGTCAATGCTAAATCATGTGAGAGGTGAGCAGACCTAGCTTTCTAAAAGCAGTTATCTTTCATTCAGCATGAAGATATTATTTCTAGTTTGATGCTTCATCAACTGTGAGAAAAAATGTCTTTCATAATAGTTGTGCAAGGTGAAACAATATCTTTGTGTCTGTATGGGTAAAATAGATGGCAACTACTTCACCTTGGAATTTGTACATTATTACCCATGTGTGTATTTACAGATTCAAGCTGCAGTTACAAGGATGGGATTATTGTAAGAATAACTTCTTTCCTACTTACTCTGATATAATTACAACATCAAAATGATAGTAAAGCAGTACAAATATGGCTATTTTCTGCATTACTTCTTTCTTTTTTGTTTCCCAAATTGTAACACTTTTTATATGTAAATCTCTAAAGCAAATATATAAAATATCTACAAACAAAAACAACAGTAGAACTGCAGCCATAATAATAGTGAATGACATGACTATACAGGAAAAATAAGCGATTAACAACAACTTCAAAGGAATTTCAAGTACATTGTTCAAAATGATGGTTTTATGAGGCATTATAGGAAAAGGATAAACTGAATGTATGACACCTCTCTGTCTTTAGTCCCTACTTTTAGGCTAAAAGCTGAGACAGTGTCAGGAAATTTATGACAGCACACATTTCTTTAGTCACACTTAGTCTCCTCTTTCAAAAAGAACGGAAGCTCAGGATAAGTATGGCCTTTCCACACTTAAATACTGTGAGTGTAATCAAAGAATGCTTAATTTTTCATTATTTCAGTTCAGACACCAACTTACCTAAAAATGGATCACTGTATTCTGTATTAGACAACTGAAGCAAGTTGTTTTCCAAAGTCTCCATCGCTTTAGCTGGAATTAATGCAATATCTGAATCAGTATTCACATGTATTTTGTAAGTAAAAAAATATTTATTGTCAAAAACACTTTTTAAAGCTGTCAGTAACTCAAATCAAATCTTTGGACTGAAATTCTGAAGAACACTTCCTATCAATAGAAAAAAGAGCAAGATCATTTTAATGAAGACTTTCAGTCTATTCCTGAGAGAAGTTTAGCCCAATAAAATAACTCACTAAACAATAATTAGTCCCACTGTCTACCAACATTAAGGAAAGATTTATCAAAATCTACTACCAGATGAGTTAATTTATTCTGCAAAGGTTCACACACATCTGGCAACAGAGGATGGCAATAGTTGGCAAAAGGTGACACACAGTGACTGGGATTCCCACTAGACTAGTTTCTCTGATAAAGCATGTGTATCTGTTGAATTAGAAACAGTAAAATAAAAGTAGTTCCTTATTCCACACAAGCTAAAATTTGGAGGGATTTTCTCCATTCATTCTATTCCTTTCCATGCCACTCTTCCCTGATTCTACTGTTCATGAACGAATGCCTCTCCTCCTACATGTTCATATATAAAGACTTTTTTTGCCAAAATCCTAATATTTTTTCTTTCTTTCTTTGTTCTCTAGGACAGACTACAGAAGCCTTCATACTTTTCTTGCATAAATGAGCAAGATTTTCTTGTTTTATTACCAGTGAGAAGGAAATAATACCATCATTGAGAAAAATAAAAATCAGTTTAAAACTCACTTCAAACATTATAAAGATTCACTCAAGAACCTGTTATTATGGTGTTTGTAGGTGTTTTGTGCAAAAGCATTTCTTCAACAAACCAGAGATATCTAAATAACGCAGAGCTTATCAGTGCTGGAACCAACTCCTGAAAGAGAAAAGCTCCTACCTCGTTCTGACATTACATCCACTGCAGCTGCTGATGACCCTGCACTTAAAGGTTCGGGCTGGAGCTGTGGCTGCACATGATTTGGCTGCAGAAATGAAGAATGCTTGCTCAGGCTCTGAGGGTGTGTTTGGCTCTGGGCGAGGCATGGCATAGATCTTCTAGAAGGTTTTAATGGGTGTTCTTTCACTGTCTCACTCTTGCTTGTATTCATACCTGAAATAGCCAAAAAAAAAATAACAAAATAAGCTCTAAGCATTCTAGACCATGACAAAGACAGATGCCTAATTATGAATCCACTTCATAAGCAACTCCTCAACTAAACAAAAATGCTATGCTAGAAAGCTTGAAGTTATTAAAAAACAACCTAACAAACTAAAATACAGATGCTAATAGTATTCCATTCTGTAAAATAATTACGTTTTCCTTTCAAAGCTACAAAAATTTTCCCTTTACCATTATGGAAGTAAATTAATGCTCTTAATACTTTTACCTATTGAGTAACTTCGTAAAAAAACATTGTAGAACAACAAATGTGGCAAAAAAAAAAAAAAAAAAAAAAAACCCAAACATTCTAGGGTCAGTTAGAACAAAGCAGCCGTGACAATGATTTGTCTCTTAGAGTTGTTTCTGAGAGACATAGAAATTAAGTAGCTTTCCTAAATTTACATGGAAGAAAAACTCATTATTATACACCTCCTGATTCAATACAGAGCACTGACACACAAAGTCCTTGTAAAAATTAATTCAACACTGAGAAAAATCAAAGTCCACTAGTGTAGTCTCTTTCACTATAGTATTTCTCTGCATGACAGAACAAACTTACTTTACAGCATGTTTGTATAAATCTTAGTTTCTTAGTGATATATTTTACCTCTCTTGTCTGTGCTAGAAATAATGAAGTAATTATTTCTAATATTTAAGTAAACATTTCTCCTTCTTGGAGAGCCATGAACTTCCAAGGAACTTTCCCCTTTAAAATCTGTGCCACTCGAAGAGGTCAAACCCAGCAAATCTCTTTCTTATGCAAACTCAAATGTAAACTTAAAGTTGCCTGTCTGCCCACCCAAGAGGCACTGTGGCAGTCAGACCAACAGCACCTGAGTTGGGACTGATGCCCATTCCCAGTGAGCTGGTGGGTGACCCTCTTTACTGCCTGCACATCCCACACCCACACAGTCAGAACATGGTTTCCCTACCAGCTCAACACCAGGGTTCCCAGAGCAGAGAAACAGAGGTCTGGCTCCTGAAAGTAATTTAACTGTGTTGCAACAAATAACACATCGAGCTGGGCACCTCCAACAAGGAGAAAATTAAGGTTTTATACCCTCACTGTCTAAGCACTCCAAAGTCTGAGGCCAGGACCCTCGTCTCCTGCCTTGTCTCTGAGTGTCCCCTGAGTGTCACCTGCCCGGAGGCACAGGTCCCCGGGCCCCTTGTTATGCAAAGGGTCGGCAGCTCATGGCCTCTCATCTCTGGCTCCGGACAGACAGAGCCCAAACTGCAGCTGGCCTGCACTAAATGTGTTCCTCAATATCAGTCTGCAAAGAAGGTCCTTTGATTAGCAAGACATACCCCATATTTAACTATAATAGCTAAGGTTTAAAAGGGCCTTTCCTTTAAAAATTTCCATCGAGCTCACAGAACATGCTTTGTTCTGCGTGCTTCTCTTATCAAGAAATGCAGAATCTCATTAGACTGAGGACAATTCTTTCTGGTTCTGCAGCACAGCATAACTGCTCTTGTCAGACAAATTAAGTATTTAGTACCAGGTGAAGGTAGACAGGTAAACTTCTGTTGCCCCGGAAGGTGCCATCGGTCTTTAAATAAGTATGTGCAGAAAGAACTCTTCTTAATAAAAGGGATGCAGTGTGCCAGCAGAGAACACAGTGGGCACTTGGTTGGCGCCCTTGGCAATGCCTTGCTCAGAGCAGAGCAATGCTACATATTTCTGCTGGGCTACTTCGAAGGTTTCTAGGGAGTCTCCATTAGAGTTGTTCCTAAATGGACACGTTTATTAGACAAAAATCTACAGTAGTTAGACACAGCAATGGGTAATACAGAATAATATATAAAAATATATACTTCATAATTGTTCTGGTGTAACAATGTATCTGAACAGTCTAGGCCATAATCTGTGTATCAAGTGCACCAGCCAAACTATATTTAGCTGTTTTTCTACATTTTTTAGTTTACACCATTGTTTACAACAGGTGCACTGGATGAGCCATTTTTAGGTGTTTTTCTGCAGTCTATCAAACTTTCTGGAACTCTTCAAGGCTTCTGAAACATCAACTGTGCTAAACTGGGAGAGAAGAAGCTGAAAAACAGAATACCAACATTAGAAGAGCCAAGACAAAGGTGGGCAGTAGTGCTCTGGACTGCAGCCGATCATCTTACCTGCAAGTCTCATGCAGGGCACATGGACAAGATAGAGACACCAATCAAAAAATGCCTGACTGCGTGAACAGTAGTCTTAGAATGAGTAAGTAGGGTTAAAAGTAAACAATAAAAGGGCTTCTGCATAATCACATTGATTTGCTGTCCAGAAGTCCTTTGTTCCCACATTCTGGATGGATTTAACGATCGATTTCTTAAGCAGGGATAGGCTGCCAGTAACTGTGGACCCCACTGCATAATTATGACTGTTGTCAAAGAGAAATATTTCTTTCATCTATATTGGAGTCAGTATGTGTAGCAAGATAAATCACTATTACCAAAGAAATTTATGATAACGCTAATAACATATATTGGCATTTCATTTTAATCCAAATTCATGTGATACATATAAAAAAATAGAACATAATGCTTTCATGAGGTAATGCTTCAATTCAAAAGAAAATTATTCCCTTTTGCTCTCTCTTATTCTATATTCCTCTGTGTCATTTCAAACAGATTCCTTAATATCATCCTGCTTCTGCTTTGAGAAAGTGAGTCACAGCAAAATAATCTCAGAGCAGATCTGCTGTTATGCTAGTGGTATGAGCTAATTTAAAATTTGGAAAAGTTAATTCATATTCTGCTACTGTGTCAGAGTCCAATTCTGTGATATGCTAGTTCTGATGGCACTTGCTCTTGCATGCAAATGCTTACCCAGCATGAATAGTATGTGGCTGACATCATCAATTGGGTTACTAAATTGATTTACTGAATTACTTTCATTCCTCCCTCTTTTCCCCATAGAGTAATTTTCTAGACTATATCTTTCAAACTAGTACTTTGTTAGAGTCCTTGCTTGTTCAGGGATCTTTTAATCTGCAATACTAGGCATGTGTACACTTAGCAGAAAAAATCCCAATAGACTTATTTTTCTATTACAACTCCTTGTATTCGTTCTTTCCCTACATAATACTCCTCTGGAAGCTAGCATGAGCATGGAAATTTGTTATAACACAAGTGTAGAAATTTCTCGTGTTGGTGAAAAAGATGATTATGGTTTAATTCGATCCAGTCTTTTTTTAATTTAGAACTTCTGCCTTGGAAAGTCTTCTTTCCAAGGGGGTGGTGGGGATTCCTGTTATAGAGGCAAATCTCTGCATGGCTCAAAGTCAGACAAGAGAGCTGTACTACATCTCATAGCTTTCTGATAGGCCAGGTGGGAAAGATGGAGTTAGAATATGATAACCTTTCTGGTTTTTAAATTATTAAGCACAACTTAATGCATGGTCAGTATTATGCCAGTCTAGAAACACTCTATATGAAGTAACCTCTCAGAGGCCTTCAGGTTTTGGCCATTAAAAACATAAAGGAAAAGTTTTGCTACATCTCATTCTGTGAAATACAGACTCAGATGATCATTTTGGTACTGTTAAGAAAATAATTTTTCTTTCATTTGCTCCCTAATTTTAGATGAGGAAAGTCTGGCAGCTAGTCCATATAAATTGTTAATGCAGTGCTGGAAGCAAGTCTGGATCAGTGAAAACCTTATAAAGAACAGCCCATTAACTATTTCCCATTTAATCTACCAGAAATCTTAGCATAAAAAAGGAGTAGCTTCCATATAAGTCAAATTGATAACATCAGCTTTAGAGATATGCTATATAATCATATCCATAACCAATATTGACAACATGCAAGTTTTACAAACTACTCATTGTGACACCCTACCCTTAAAGGGAAGGGAATACAAAAGTGCACAGATGATAATGGGTGAAAAGGAACAACAAAAGTCAGAGGTCTGCAAAGAACTTACAAAGTTCTATTAGTGAATTATACACTTGGCATAGAAATCGTTATGTTAGTGTCTTATCTCCTAGTTTAAACACATAGTGGTGGATTTTGAGCAAGAAGTAGGGTGAAAGAAAAGACAGAGAGTAAGAGAGAGAGTTTAAAGAGAGAGAAAAAGAAAGAAAGGAAGAAAGAATAAAAGATCACCAATCCTGGTTCCAGTGCTGATTCAACTGATGTGGTGTCCAGGGTCCTGGGAGCACTGCACAGGGTCTCATTTCATAGGTAAGTTTTCCCCCCGCGCCCTGGAGCTAAATTTCTTACTT
Organism: Acridotheres tristis; assembly: GCA_037013685.1. Taxonomy (NCBI): domain Eukaryota; kingdom Metazoa; phylum Chordata; class Aves; order Passeriformes; family Sturnidae; genus Acridotheres; species Acridotheres tristis. The sequence goes on from CM072890.1 coordinate 13,516,197, forward strand.
TCTATGCAAATTAGTTATAAAGTGCAGTTTGTTCTTCTAGACTTTTTTGGAAAGGGTGTGGAGGGCTTCAAGGGTCTTTGGTAATCTTAATCCTCCCCTACTGTGTCAACCTTGCATCAACAGACCATACCCACTTCTCAACCTCATTCTTGTGCCATACTTTGTTGTGCTTATCTCAAGGACAAGGACATTTAGCCCAGAGATAGCCTACCTCTGTATGGCCCCCTTCAGCAGCTACATCCTGTTCTTATCAACAATCCTTGATTGGCTCCATGTTCACCTAACTATTGGTATTTAAGCCATACACATTCGCCCCCTTTCCTCTGGGCTTCTACATTCATGTGTTCACAAATCTTACCAAAAAAATTACCTTCCTAATTGTAAAAAACGTGCATAAAGCCTTTGCCTTTACACATTGTACATCACTAATTAAAATTAAATGTCATCCTAAAACACATTAACCAGGCTGCAAACCTGATAAATATCAAAAGTTTCTGTCAATGGCATCATTACTATTAGAAATTTTAATTACATAAATTATGAAGAAAAATTTGCAGCATTTTTCATTACATTTAGATGTGAAAGCATTTTCACAGTGTCAAGTGTGAAACCTCAGTTTTGAAGGGCATGTAGTTTTTAATACTCAGTGGATGTAACTGGTACTTACTGTTAAAGAATAAGCTTACTCTGATTGGCAGCTGCATTCTACAAACAAAACTTTAATGTAGGATAATTAGTCTATTAAATTCCAAAAAACCATAACCAAGAGATACTTGGTAAGGAATAATAACTTATTTCAGTAACAGCAATAGTTTTCTTATCTATTTGTAAGACTACCCCAAATATAAAAGTTATTCAGTTTCATATATTAGACCTACATTTGGGTAAGTCATCCATACTTTCCATTTTTTATATAAAAGGTAGAATCAAAGCGGATAACCTCTATCTTCCTTTTATATTCTCACAGAGAAAAAAAGCATCAAGTATTGTTATTATACTAGCACTCTTAAAAAGTCCTGTCATGGCTGGAAAAAAATAATCAATCCTTTTCTAGAGAAGAAATAGAAAGCACGAGACACATACTGAACATAGCTGAAAACAGCCTACATGGATGAACCCTTTTTCTCTTCAACACTATCAACACATGACATTAGCATGTCATGAAAGAATTGGAATCCAAAATTTTAAATGTATTTTTGAGTTCATTTTAATTGCCTTGTACATTATGTTGGAAAAGACATCTAAGATGATCAAATGCATAGATAGATCTTCAGGTTCAATATTACTCCTTTTGAAAATTTTACATGCAGCCATTTGAATGAGTGTAACTTCAAGGCTGCTCAGTAGTTACAAACTATAGTAAGTCATCATGATGATATTTTTCAATGTCATCCCCCCACACAAATACCATTGATAGCATTGAGCCTCACCTTTATAAATCAATCATGCCTTTGAAAATTGCTTCTATTAAAGAGCGTAATTTTACTTGAACCTTTTGCAGATTTAAATATAGTGAAAAGACGAGCATATACAATTATAAATTTGAGAAGCAACCTTCAACCCAGAAGCAGAACTGAAAAAAGACAAAGGAACTGATGGAATTACCCTAAAGTTCTCAGTGGAAACACACGTATACATGACAGGACCTTTAAAAATATTAGTTCAATTAATGATTTAAAACACCGCAACCTGGTATAACAGTTTCCAGAGACGGAAAATTTTTCTCCATAGATCACGTAAACAGGATCAACATTTTGTGCAAGCTTCAGTTTCTAATCTATTTGACAATACCTTATCAATTAGATTAAAAGAAAGCTATTACTTTGATAATCCATAGATTTTTATATGAGATTACCTTTTTTTAAGTTTATTTTTCTGCTATTTAGAAAGAACTTTAGTATAGCACTAAAAGGAAGGCTTAATGGAACTCTATCGATATTTCAGATTTTTTCTTTGACTTGACAAAAGAGCAGCATTCAACTTCACAATAGCACTGTTACAGCCACAAAGACAAAAGCTTAGAGGTCCATTAGCTGTTTTGGCTACAGGCCTTTCATGGACAATATTTACAGTATTTACAAAATTTTTACTTATAAACAGTTGCCCCTTGCAAAAATAAAAAATACCCAAGACACTGTTTCCCAGGAAAAGACTCCAACTTCTGTACTGAAAAGCTTATTGTTGGCCAGCCCTTCATTTGCTGAGATATTCAGTACTCATGACCGCTGGACGTTACTTCCAGGTCACTACTAAAAATACCAGCTATAGTTAAAAGTGATTCCTAGAGAACTCTACTGGAAAAGGAAACTCAGGAATAACTGTTTTCCTGGTTTTAAGTTTCTGAGTTTTATATTTATGTTTGGGTTCACATTTGATATTCCTAATAATTTGAAACTGTATTTTATACTCTCTAGAGACATCATCTTGACCTACGCACTTCAATTGAACTGGGGAAAAAACCAATACTACAACAAAATCTGCGGATTTAAAGAATGCAGAAGACATTTTTCCTATTTAAGTTACGTTTGCAAAAAGAATTCTCTTGCAACTTGCATTGCAAACTTTTTGCAACAGTCATGGTCTTATTTTTGTCATACCTATAACAAATGAGAAGTAAATAACAAACAAACAAGTAAACCCCCAAGCACAGACCTACTACAGCACCTTCATGGAGAACGAGAAATTACATTACTTCCTTTAATTACCTCTAATTCAGGCCAGTGAAGCAGAGACCTAACTCCTTGTGGAAGCAGCAGGAAATTCAACTGCCCAAATTAAAGAATCACTTGAAAGCTGCCCAAAACTCTACTTCTAAATGTATCATGAGGTTGGCCTAGCTCCCACGTGGCCATTATCAGGATAATTCAGACTGAAATAAAGTCTATTAATTTTAAAACCTTTACTCAGATAGAAATTATATCATTAACTGACAGGATTAGAGAAGCAAAATTTAAAAATCATAGACATGTTCTCATTGACACAGACGAGGTAGACATGTTTAATCTTTCTTTGCCTCTGTCTTCAACACCAACAACGTGCTAAGGTGCCCCCAGTGCCCTAAGCTGGAGGACCATGGCTGTGAGAATGACAAACTCCCAGCTGACCCTGACCTTGCACAGGATCTGCTGTTCCAGCTGGATCCCTACACATGCCTGGGGCCTAATGGGATCCATCTGAGAATTGTCAAGACCAGCTGATGCTACTGTGAGGCCTCTCTCAATGATTTCTGGGCTATCATGGCAATTCAGAGAGATCCCAGTTGACTAGAATGTTGCCTGAGCTTTCAAAGACAAGTAGGATGACCCGGGAAATTACAGACCTGTCAGTCTCACTTCAATCACTGGTGAAATTATGGAGAAGATTATTCTGGGAGGTATTGAGAAATACCTAAAGGACAACACAGACATCAGTCACAGTCAGCACGGCTTGTCATGAGGGGAACCTCCTGCTTGCCACACTTAACTTTGTTTTATGACAAAGCAACCCACCTAGTTGATCAAGGGAAGCCTGTTATTGTAATCTTTTCTGACTTTAGTTAAGCTGTGGACACTGTCTCTCACAGTATCCTTACACAGTGTCCTTACATCTTCACACAGTATCATTGCAGTCTACAATTTCCTTGCCAGGGAAGAGGAGGGGCAGAGACTGATCTTTCTGATGCCCAGTGACAGGACCCAAGAGAAGAGCATGAAGCTGTGTGAGGGAAGGTTTAGGCTGGATATTAGGTTCTTCATCCAGAGATAGTCAGGCACTGGAATAAGCTCCCCAAGAAAGTGGTCACAGCCTGCCAGCAACCTCAGGACATGGGGTGATTTTTGGGGAAGGGCCTGGAGTTGGATTTTGATGGTCTTTATGGGGCCCTTCCAACTGAGAACATCCTTTGATTTTATGTATATACAAGTTGTAGAAAAGTTACTGTAAATTAAAGGAGAGCAGCATTTTATGCAGACAGATAAGTAATAGGTCAAATTGTAACAGTTTTAAACTAAAATATGAGAGATTTAGATTGGATATTAGGAATAAATTCTTTGCTCTGCAGGTAATGAGACACTGAAAGAGACTGCCTCGAGGAGTTGTAGATACCCCATCCCTTGCAGCATTCAAGACTGGATGGGTTTGAGCAATCTGGTCTAGAGGAAGGTGCCTCCACCCACAGCAGAGAGGCTGAAATGATACTATCTTTAAAATACCTTTCAACCCAAACAATTCTATGATTCTATGACATTCAAGGTCCATTATATGGAAACACAATTAAAAATCTATTTTGGGGTTTGGGAGGGAAATAAAGGCATTTAGCTCATGAAATCTTTAAGGAGTCCTATTAGATCTTATGCACACAAAATCTGGAGAAAATTAAGGCTTCTGTTACACTGGGGCCATGTGTTTGCCCCAGTAGCTCTTAGTGTTTCAGGTGCACACCATGACATCGATTGCCATGAGAACTGTTAGTATTCACATCCAACAATAACCACATTACCAAGTTTCCAGTCAATATGATTCAGCTAAATTTTGAAAATAGCAGTTTTCACACCCTCACCTTTTACTACTTCATCCAATTCTCTTCATTTTCTAATAAGGGCCCCAATCCTCTTCTTTCCTTATTGCTGTTTGAGAACTACTTTAAGACTTCATTCTCTCATCATCTCCACAAGGAAATTACTTTTAATGAAATAGATTTTAGTTTAGGGATTTTAGAAAGCATCAAAATGGAAAGGAAAAATGGTTGGGTTTTTTGTCTGCAAAAACTGTAATGAAGCTAAATACAGAATGTTACTTTTAGTACCACATAGTAAGGTAGGACTCACACTAAATTTAAGATGTTAAAGAATACTGTTCATTTTGTACAAAACATGAGACTATCTCACGATCACACTAACAAACAAAATAATACCTTTTCCTGACAATATCCATGTAAGTGAGGTGTACTTTAAGCATTTTTAAGTGTTTGATTTGCAGAAAACAGCCAATACTTTGGATCTCTATTCACAAAGTGGGAAAAATACCATTGTAAAGAAAGGAAAAGTTCAAAGAGGCAGAGTGGTGCTTTGTGCCAAGGGGGTCTACTTACCATAAAAACATAATGAAGGAAAGTAAATAGCTTTGAATATTGATTTCATTCTAAAGATTTTGCAATACCTTTTATAAAGTTTATCTCCATTAATACCTTATCTTTCATAAAGTCTAATTTTAACCAAATAAAATTGGTGCCCACCCAATCACTAATACTTCCATGCAAATAAATTAAAATATTTTTGTCCTTAACAGAACATGGGAATTAGAAGGCTTCAGAAGGCTGCTGACTAGTCTGGAAGACCTAAAAAGCTGCTGTAAACACATCTGCCAGAAAGCATTAGAAAACCAACAAAACATTCTATTTTCTCCCCTGAACTCCACGACATATTAAATTTCTGGAAGGCTATATATCCTCATTGAAGCAGTCTATTCTCCATTCTCAGAAATCTTCATAAAATTTTTCTTTCTCACAACAGCATCAGGAGACTGACACTGGTATAACTGAGTTGATTTAGCAACATAATGAGGTTCTAGGAAGGGAAGAAAGCATAATATTGCCTTTTAATAGACCAAGATACGGCTTAAATGCACCAAATATAAAATGAATAGACATCAAGCGTTTTGATCTAGGTTATAATACTCATTTGTTAGCCAAAGAAAAGAGGAAATAAATGGAGTGGACAGCCCAAGAAGACATAAAACTCAGGATAGTGGGAGTTTCTTTGATTGGTATATTGAAACGGCTTCATTCTCTTCTCATCTTAGGAGATTAAAGGTCTGATAGCAAACAGCTCCCCTATGGGAAAGATCAGTTGTGAAATGTCTTTATTCACATTCTGTATTCTGTCATGGTTCACCATATTAGAAGTCAACAAGTTAGAAGTGGGTGACCTAATTCTAACTGATGCAACAATGAAGGTAATCAGGTAAGACAAAAGGCAAAGTATATTACCAAGCTGTGTTATTTAGTGCACTTAAATAATAAATTAATAGGAATATGAAGACAACGTTCTGGTTTTGCTCAGCTTTCTGCATATATCTTTTCAGAACAATATAGAAAACCTTTGTAAGATCTGCATTTGGTAAATAGTATAATGCATTGAACAGAGCAAATCAGAGCTTAAAACACAATATTCCTCAGACTTGAGTGCAAATCTATCTGGAATTCTGTAACAGAACTGGATGACAAAACAATCAACTTGCAGATTACTTCAATTTGTATTTAAATTCCAGAAATTAATCCAAAATTAGGAATGGCTGGTTAACTAGGTACACATGATGTGCATTGCGCTGCTTGAGGTCCTACCCTGAGCAGTGCTTAGGCATTTATCTATGTACAAAAAAGAAGTCCCTTATTCTGATCACTGTATTTTCAGTCATAACCAATACTGCTCTATATATTTCCAGTCATATCTGAAAAAATACCCCTAACCCTCCTCCCTCTCCTCCAACCCTGTCCCCAGATATCATTTACAGAGACAGACCTAGTTATTATTTATAACAAATGCCAAGCTCTTGGTCCTATTACTCAATTCCAGTAAGGCTGATTATATTCAGCTGAAAACCTAATGCTGGCAAAACTTCAGTGGAGAATTGCAGGTAGGCAGAAGGTACTCAGGAAAATGACTCAGCTAAGGCTTACAGTATTTCCATGGGAAAAGTGCTGCAGTAACTGATTAATAAACTGAATTCATGCTAGAAGATATTTTTGGGGGGATAATACTCTGCTATGAATATTACCTGAGCATCGGAGTGTACTGAAGAATAAGTATCCTCAAAAAAAACTCCCTATATTTTTTTAGTAGAATTAGTACATACTTTATAGATGGAACTGTGTAATTAAAGAGATGGTGAAAAAAATAAGACTATTATAACTTTGAAAACAAATAATTAAAAAATAATAATAAGGTTTAATATTTTTGGTGATAAATAAAAAAAACCTCTGTGTATATTTTCACATTTATCAAAAATATTAAGATGAAGAGAGATCCCATCGTTTTGCATGAATGAACAACATACCAAAAGTTTAAAGCATTTTACATTGCTTAAGATAGGTTTTTGTGCATTGTGCAGAATGGACAGTCCTTTTGCAGAAAGTAGAGTCCTGTAACAGTGCTTTCAAAGCTGAGCAGGGCAGTGCTGCAAGCTCCTTGGTTTCAATTCAACAAACATGTTCTAATCTCCCTTTACCTTGAATGTTAAGCTAAAATAATGATTTTCTTTTTTTTTAAGTTGCCTTCAACAGATAACTCAGTAAACATCTTCTCCAGCCTCTGGTACGCAAAACTGAAAAAAAAAACCCAAAAACCAAAACAAAACCCACTATTCAATAGTATTAGGAGAAATACAAAAGACTGGAGAAAATGGAGCAGCCCATCCCGGCTGATGTGTTCACACGGTGTTTTTAAGAGTGTGATTAAAAAAATAAAGCCATTCCTACAGATGGCCTAGTTTTTACAATAGTTTCACTAGAATTCACAACTTGCAGCCTTTATGCCAGCAACCAAAACTCTGCTAGAGGCTTTAACTCCTTCAGATGGAAATCATGGACCAACCTCTCAGAACTTGACACAACAGAAATTCTTTCAATAAGAATAAATGTGTTTACTGCTAAATTTTGTGATAAAATAATCCACAATCAACAAAATTTTCATACTACATTTTATATGAAGATTTAATGGCTCAACCTGTGAGTCAAATAATCCCTGGATTTAAGAATCCTTAAGTACTTATCTACAAAAGTGACACTAATGACTTCAAAACTTTTTCTTCAGACTTTCAATATGTACCTTATATGGTCATATGCATTTCGAAATGCCTCTAAATACTGCCAAGATACTGAACACAAAACAAAAAGTACAGAAAACGTATGTAGAGTAGGAATCACCATGATTTATATGGTGATGCAAGAAAAACATTTCAAGTGCATGAAGAGTAAAGGAAATAAATTTTAATCCATTATGGGAGAACAAAAGCAGTAAATCATATTGAAACCCTCTTATTATTTTCAGCAAATACATAAGATGAACTTACATCACCCAATACTTATGTACAGCTATGTGAAGATAAGAGTTCAGAATCAGAAAAACTAGGTTTCTTGTGTGTCTGTCACTAGCTTGATGGTCTCTGATGAATGGAGAAATCTCAGTCCTCCTGTATGAAAAACTGATTGAAAGCCTGCATCCACTGAGAAGTATTTACCAGGGAAAAATAAAGGTCACTGTGTATTTAGCTGTGTGCTCAGTAAAGAAATGGTTAAACCCTGAATTATCCTATTCTGTTCTTGTCTGTGTATAGGAAGGCTTAGCTCATAGCACTACTGGAATACAATTTTAGTCTCACATTCATAAAGTATGTATTTTTTGTTCTTTAAGGTACATTTAATACCTTAAACAAATAAAAAACCAATTTTGCTTTCAGAAATTTTGGTTATAATTATTGTAACAGAGTACGGTTGAATTCAGTTCTGACTGGAATTAAAAACCTTCAAACTTAGATACATAATAAATGATTTATTGTGAGATAATTTAGAATCTAAGTGTGATGGGTTAACGCTGGCCAAAACTTTAAAAGGTATAAAGAAAAGAAGATTTATTAACAGAATTAAAAGAGGATAATGAGAACTAAAATAAACCTTTAGAACACCTTTCCCTCCCACCCCTGCCTTTCCTTCCTTTCCACTGACAGTGCAGGGAGACAAAATATGGGATTTTTAGTCAGTTTGCCACTTACAAGATCTTTCTTCAGTTCTCTTAAGGGAAGGAGTCTCTTCCACTATGCCATGGGGTCTTTCCTACTGGAAAGAGTTCTCTGTGAACTTTTACAACGTGGTTTTAATTTTCATAGCTGACAGTCCACCGGAACCTGCTTGCAACGTGAAGTCCCTCCCACCACCTGCAGTCTTCCCACAACTGGAACTGGAACATGCTTTTCATGGGCCATTTATTTATGGGGTGTAGTTTTTAATGATAAGCTGTTCTAGTATAAAAGCAAGGGTCTTCCTCTATTTCTGAAAGCGAAGGTTCCCTCTCACTCTACTGAAGCTCTCATCAGATAACAGCTTTTCAGCATGTTCATGAGTGCCTTTCTCATGGGCAGCAGGCGAACGCTGCATCCCTCCATGCACTTCATGAATTACAGGGAAATAGTTTGTTGCATGATAGTCCTCACCACGGCTTGCAGAAGAATCTCAGCTCCGATGCTTGGAGCACCTCCTTCTCCCCCTCCCCCTTTTGCACCAACCATAGTATCTCCACATTGCCCTCCTCACGTGTCCCCATTTTTCCTTTTCTCTGACTCGGGAGAAAATTGGTGCTCATAGGTTCGTTTGTTCTCAAGTTCTATCAGTTGGAACAGTCTTTACAGAGCTCTGCAGCGCTGAAAGGTGGATCCTGTCCCGGCTCCACAGCTGGGCAATTCCTCGCTGTGCCACTGGTCTCGCGGTGTCCGCTGCCTCTACACAAGCCACGCCGGCTGCCGGCTCCACGCCGCGCCTTTTCTCCATTCGGGACACCGAGGAAAGAAAAGCTGCTGCCACTGCTTTTGTCTTTCTGTCCGCAGCATGGCTGGTTAAAAGCGGCTGAACAAAGTCCATTGTGAGCCATGCCCAAACAAGTGTGGCCGCGTGGCACGGCGCTGGCCGCAGGGCGGCTCTGGAATGGCCCTCAGCCATTCGGGGTGAGCCCGACGGGAAGGGGAACCCAGCCAGCCCCCCACTTCTCTGCAGAGACCAAGAGAGCTTCTTCAGTTCTTCTTTTTGTTCTTAAATATGTTATTAAAGAGGTATTTCCAGCTTTTCTAATTGGCTTAGCAATGTGCCAATACTAAGAGCCAGACAGCGACTGGTTCCGCCACGTATGGAGGAAATTGCTAGCAGCTTCTCACAGAGAATCACTTCTGTGGCTGATTTTTTCCCTCTTCACCAAAAATCAATTATTGAAAAACCAGCACACTAGCTACCACGCAGTAGGAAGGCAATCTGCAATGTCCTTTATAAAATATTTAGAGGTAATACCTCTTAAAGATGACCACAGCATAGACTTAGCAACATGGTTCACATTTGAAGAAAACAAAACGAAACAAAACAGAGAGAACTGATGGAGTTTTTCTTCTCTTCATCTCCCCATGATTGTTATTACTCCTGCTTTTTATTGCATTAAAAGCTAAATCAGCAATTTTAGAAATGCATGATTACAGGTAAACGTAAAGCTTAATCCACCTTTCACCAAGATCAAATACCTTAACTCTTAAGTGTGCTTTTCCAAACTGAAGATACTGCAAATCAGCTGCATCCCTTTCAAAAGCCTCTATTCCTACCCCTGTGTCTTGACCCTCTACTGAGGGCATCTTACCCACTGCACAGACAAGAAAACTTGTGAAGCCAACAGAGAGTTGTTCAAGTAAACATTTCTTCCTACTAATGTGTTTCCACGTTCAATGTGCTCCAGTAATATTATTTTTGGCTTATTACTGCTGAGGTAAGAGGACAAGGACAAATATTCCCAAAGGAATATTCAGCAAGGAGAAATGCCTGGATGTAAGGTACAAGACTGGATAGATCCTTTTATCCCATTTACTCTCTAAGGTCTCTATTTTTTCCTGCAAGAAAAATATATTCTCAATTTTAAAACCAACTATGCATGCATGTATTTTTCAAGTTTTCCTATTTGGAAAAGACATCAGAGCCCATGCTGTTGAGTAAGACAACTGAAGATGGGATTTGGTACTCTGCCAGATTGTCTGTAATTTTTTGTCTTTTTTTTACTCTTTTAGACGTTAGCATCACCCTAAGGAGACTTTTCCTTCACTCTGAATTATAGCAGCTGTTATGTAACTCATTTTCTTCTTGCATTTTCCTCTAACTTAGAGTGAAGCACTTGTGTTTAGATTTTTTAGTACCAGTACAAATGACTGTATTTGTCATTGTATATCATTCCTTTATATATTTTAATTTAAAGCAGTCAGCAGACTCCTGCCTGATGTCTGGGAAGGAATACTTTGTATGCCGAGCACACTTCTGAGTAAAGTAAGATACATCTGTTTTACAGTATTAGACAATGCTTCAAACTAAATCATTGACATTTCCCACTTTGCTGGTACATTGTTTTTGCAATAAATTGGGTAAAATATTATACTATTAAGATGTGTAATGAGGTATTACAAATAATTCCTCTTAATGTTATCTGGTTACAGGATATAGTACTCCAGCATTTCATTAAACATCATCTAGATTAGAATGAGAAATTTAAAAGAAATGCATTTATTTGAATGACTGCAACCTCCATGTGCCCCATGTGTCTCATACACCACATACACATTTGTTCTCCTAGTGTTCTGTATCTGAGGTAAGTCTCAGCCATCTTTTAAATTTGTTTTAAAGAGGTCCTCTTAAACCAGTCAGAAAACCCCTGGTACTTCACCGGGAAAAAAACAAAACAAACCCATATTGACACTATCCTTTTTGACAGCCATTTATGATGCCTAGGCAATATAACCTGGATTTTTGTCCAGAAGACCAGAGCAGCCACAGACTTCTGAGCTCTGCAGAAGATGCTGTGGTGAATTTGCTGTATATGTCACTGAGAATACAAACTCTGAGGCAGCTTAGACATCCTGATAAAGTCTCAAAATTTTTATAAGACATCCCACTGGACCTCACTGGAAGCAGGAACTTAGCACTTTTCCTCAGTTATAAGTTCTGCAGTTTTTCTGTTGTTGTTTCAAACATGCCATATGAGGCAGCAGTATGATAATTAACCTGAGGCCCATGTCTGATTATACTCCCCAAGGAAGAAAAATCTGCAGAACTCCAGCAGTGACTTCTGCATTGGAAAAAGGGTCTTAATGTCTTCACAAATGACTCAATGGGTGTTGGGGTCTTCACTACTGATAGGAGAAATGGGTCCTGATGTCTCCAGGAGAGACTAGGTCTGAAAGAATGAATCGGGTTCTGAAAGAATGACTGGGGGGATCTTTATGAGAAATGGGTCTTAATGCCTCTAAGAACATCAAGCCACGGAAGTTTGTTACAGAACCCAGAAAGTTTGAACTACTGCACTTCAGGGTAGTAGGAGAAATGGGTCTGCACAAGTCTATTGCAGAACCCAAAGAGCCTGAATTTCTGATGGACCCACAGAACGCTGACAGCCTGAACTTCCGAACTTTGACAAAAGCGTTGTCCAAAAGTGACAATACATATTCAAGGGGGAATATGTATCTCATAGTACTTCCTAGTACCTCAGCCAACAGGGAAAGGAAGAGGGTAACATCTGGTCATGAGTTTAGGATAAAAGGAGCCTGAATCCTCCAAAACCTGGAGAGAAAACCCATGGGGTATGTCCCAGTAGACTCTCTCCCTTTATTCTAATAAAGTTCTAGCACTCCTCTGCCTCCTTCATGGACAATGGCTTTTCATAGCATGGCTCTGACATACTTCAAAATATTATGAAGCACTGGAGAAATATGGAAGCTTGCCCACATGTTTTCAAGACATGTTTTCACTCTCTCACATCAAGCATACAGCATTATCATAGCATCTCTCATTTCAAAATTCACTCTCTCCATGCGGGAGCTGTGATAATCATCCTACCATAAAATAATTAAACAAGAACCAAACAGTGCAAGGACACAACACCCTTCTCTGAGCTAGCAGCTAATGCCACAGCACAGCCCTTCTGCATGAAATTATTTTCTGCATTTAAACTGTACTGCACAACTAGCAGGGCAGCATCAAACAATTCCAATTTTTATTAATACTTTCAAATATAAATGTAATGTTTTACTTCGTCAAGTCAGACAATACTTGAAGCTTTCAATGGCTCATTTTACAAGGTTATAAAAGTTTTTAGATAGCAGCTATCTTTTGCTGGCACAAAACCACTGTCTTTAGCACCTCAGTGAACTATGATGTTACGGACATTTGAACTCCCAAGAGCAGGTCCAAAACTAAATTTATCTGTTACTGGTTAAGAAACAAAAGTTACTTTAAAATCTTGTTTCTCCTATAAGATGTGACCAAGAAAGGACCAAAGACTGTATGTATTTGACTTAAGTGTCATATTTTCCTTCCTATATTTACAGGAAATAATGTCTAGGAACTTTTCCTTCCTGCTTCTAGCATACATCCTGCATGTATCTAACAAATCGGATAAAAACAAATCTGAATTTTAATGATTTCTTAAGTATTTAGAAATTTAATTTCTAAACATTTTGGATCCTCTGGTTCTGAATCACCTCTCTTTTGAGATGGTCTGCCATCAAAAATACCATTCATTTTACTATCAAGTTTTACTTCAGTAACTGAAGCTGAGTAATTTCTATTGGCATTCAATCTTTTTGGCTCAAAAAATTAAAATAGGCACCAAAAAGACTGAGTTGCAACACTCACTCAACAGGCACAATCAGTATAAAGATTTCACACAATTATCTCCATTAGATTGCAGTTTATGTGCTGCTAGGTAGCTGAAAGTACTACTAGGTATGCAGCACCTACATTGCAGATAAATAACAAAGTTTACTCTTGAGGGAATTAAATACATTTCTTTTCTAAGAACTCTGTATATTCACAGTTTGTTTTTCAACTACAATGGTGATATCCTTTTCCCTGTCACAGGGTTATTTGAAATACTTAGGTTATATTTTTAAGATTTAAAAATCTTTTGCAGAAAAGGTGCATGTATTTTACTACTATTTTTAAAACACTACCTATAGGGTTTTAAGCATCTGAAGCATTAAAGGGAGCATAACCTCTGGCATTACTAATGGCTACACCAATCAAGTATGTCATTAAAATATTTATTTCTCCTAATTAATAATGTTGTTGAATTAAAACTTTTTTTTTCACAGTCATCTTGTTACTGAAAAACACAGCACATCAGAAGAAGGTTAAAAATGTTTAGTGAACAACCAAGCAATCCTAAGGAGCCTCAGCCATATAAGACTTCAGTGTTTCTCAACCAGAGATGCTGGTATCCTCTATTCAGTATGGGCAACACTACTTTTGTTGTGTGGGAATTGCTTTGAACAAAACAAGGAACAGAAATTCCTTCAAATACTGCAAAATACACTGTGCTTATGTTCCATCAAATAGACTGTAGCTCCATCTGGACCTGGATAAAAACTTACACTATTCTAAATCTTCACATGATGAAGCAAGCTCAGAAGCCTAAGACCACAATTTTAAAATTTGCTTATTTAACAAGTCTACTGTTGACTGTGAAAGTTCAGTGTAACACCCAAGCTTTTTAAAATAGAAGCTTTAAAATTTGTATATTTCCTGCATAAAGCCAACTAGCAACAAAATCAAAGCAAAGCAACATTATCTAGAAGCAGAGTTATATAGGTTTCTGTCCTAAATGTATTTGGGTGAGACAGATCTGGATGACTTCACATCTGAGGTTACAGACAAAGGCTAACGAAGACGCACGTGGTGTGTTGATGTGAGACCCAGAAGAAGTGATGAACTGGGATACCTAGAGGAACAGAGGATTCTTCTTAACCCTAACTGCCAGTTTGCCCTGTGAATATGGAGGTTTTGTTCTTGCACATTTGTTTGCTCACACTGAAACAAACTGAGATGTGATTTTGTTGCTCATAGCTATATAAGAAAGACACATTCATCATGTATTGGGAGTTCATGGCTGTGCAACTTTTGTTCGCCTGTTGTCTGCAGATCTCAATCCTGAAGAACTGAGTATTCTTTTCTTGTTTGATCTGCAATGCAGTTTCCTGGTAGCTGACTGATCAGAGTCAGCATGTGACAAAGGCTGCTCGGAGGAAGGAGTAAGATATAATAGAAAGCCTGTCCCAAAGACCACGTTTTTTTCATCTCCTTCAGCAACCTTTGTACCAAACTCAACTCAGCTACTTCAACGTTTGGCCCACATAGGCAGCTCAATGCTGTGGAGGTGTACAGAGCTATTTTAAAAATCTGTAATTTTATAGTTTTCCTAAATTACAGGGCTAAAGTTGAGATTATTACTAAAGTACTTAAAAACTCTAAAGGTTAAATATCTGGAAAAAAAAGTTACCCATGTTCTTTCAAAGCTTGTTATTTAAGAGAAAATTATATCCTTTCAGCAAACAGAATTAAGCTAAATGTACAGAACTATGTAACTCTTCTATGTTCATCTTTGCACCTGATTTAAGGTTTCAGTATTACTGGAAGATATTTTTTCTTTGCATGCATAATGTTCTATAACTTAATGAAATTACAGAATTGCTCATATAGAACATAATTCTTATCCCTCTTTTTCAAAACTAGATGCAAATGCATTTCAACCATTATTTTGTCACTTTTTAAAATAGACACTGCATCTCCTTTCATGAAAACATGGAACATCCTTCCAACCATCTCTGGAAAAAGATTTTATTTGCAAGAGGTTCATGAGAGGTCGCAGAACAATGCATACTTCAGGATACATATGCCTTAACACATACATACACTCACAAGAAATTAGGAGTGACAAAAGGTCTTTCCTGATAATGCCCTTCGTTGAACACACACCCCCATCATAAATGCATACAGATTGATCTTATCTCTTTCAAATTAAGCATCCTACTGAACCTGTCAAGCATACTGAAACTCTTTAATAAGAGTTATGAAATACCAAGATGGTCCTGATTAATTAAAATTCAGTTAAATCGATTAGGTAATCTGAAAAAGACAGGGGATCGTGTTTAACATATGTTATTAAACTCATACAAATTTCTTAATTTACATTTGAAATTTGCAGCTTTCATTTCAGATTTGCAAGTAGTTCTGATATGCTAAGAAGCTTCTCTTTTTCTAGTCATGGTAACAATTAAAACATACTTTCTCTAGCACTGCAAAACTTGCCTCACTTTCATTCTTAGAGCACTGTCCATAAAATTATTAACATTATAATAAATTCTGTGGAATTAAATACCAAGGAAGCATATCCAACACAAAATCAGAGTCTAAGTTAAAGCCATTAAAAGTTTTTCTGGAAGTGATTATTGACCTTTTTAAAATTACTACTTCCATTTAAGGATTTGAAAACCATGTCTATATATGTTAATGCATAAAAGGGGGAAAAAGTAAACACTTTAATTTTTTAAGGATGTAAAACAGAAGTGAATATATTAAGAATAGCTGGCACTAAAGAGATTGCAAAAATTATAATTTGCAATTAACTAATTTCATTTAGCATCAAGATTCATGTATCTATTTATTTTTTTCAAATTGTCCTGAAGCACAATTCAGAACAGTAAAACTTGACTAAAAAGCCCACCCTAAACAACCAGCAGAGTGTGTGGACCTAGTGACCAAAATCAAAAGGTACAAGAATGATGCTGACCCAGGAAAAAGTTGCTTAAATATCAGACTAACATCTAACCAAGAAACAGAACAGGGAATCGACAGTGAATCAACCACAGTAGATGGATTAGCCGTATCAGGACTTCAGAAATGAGGATATATCAATCCTTGAGATGTGCTAGTCTAATGTCTGTTTGATTTTGAGTTATCTTCTGAAGACTGGTCTGCAGCCACGATGTCCACTAAAGAACTTTCTTTCATTTCTGTATACTTCCAGCCGTCGCAGCCAACATGCCCTCAATCCAACAGCTCTCCCTAAGAGGGGTTATACTGAAGAAGGCCATGAGACCAATTGCTAACAGAATTCCAAACCATTTATCACTGTCCACTCTTCTCTTCCACCGTATAGGCAAATCATTACGTCAAAATGACAGCTAAAATCTACCTCTCTATAACAAATTATTAAGACTACAAAAATGGGTCCAAAATTTTATGTGGTGCTGTGACAAAACTGTCACAGTGCTCCTCTGGCTTTATATTGTGTAGGTACCCAGGTAGACTAAATACTAATAGTTCTTGCTGCCATCACATATTAAAAAAAATTTATCTTGGCTGAAGATAAAGGGGCTGAACACCTCTATAATTATTTTTTTCAGAAATACTTTCACAAGACCTTTATATATATATAAATTTATTTCATTCAAAATTTACTTATGTGATAAATGTGATTCGTGCTAATTAAGTTGTAACTATATTAACAAAATTGTATTTAGATCAATAGAAGACAATTGTTACAGGATGAGGGGGGAGATGGGTGAGACAGGGCAAAGGACATCTTCCAGATGTTGGGAGTCAAAGAAGGAGGTTGGAAGAAAGTCAAACAAGAATAGTAGAAGAACATAGATCTGACAGGCAGCATCTAGAAATAGAAAGTTTTGACCTTGAAATGGGCCAAAATGGGATGATTCCAAGCATGGGACTCAATTAAAAGTCTTGTTATGGAAAACATCTGCTCAGTCACACAGTGCGCCTGCGCTATCTGCGGGTCACACCTCGGTCACTGATGAAGACGATGAGCCTTCATCGGAAATAAGACCCTCAAAAGGATGAGAGACCCCCTAACCTATTAGTAGAGCATGTGCTGTACACACAGTGACGTAGATTTTAGGAATAGAAACTAGGATGGGTTTTCTAGACACTTCTGTAGCCTACAGTATATAAGTGGGATTGTTAGCCTGGATGCTTTGGTACGTGAGGAATGGGAGCCACTCCCTGTATCCCCGGTCAGTTGGTTTTGCTTATGCTTTATACGAACCTCAATTATACTAAATTACTTACTGCCAAATTTTGTATATTCTTAAATATATGCACTTTGATTGTTTCCAATACTTTAATTGTCATCTCCAATACTTTGTATTCATTTTGTTACTATTAAAAATTTACTATTAAATTTAATCTTGTTGCTCGATAAATTGGAAAAAATAGAACACCATTCATAACACTTAGCATTTGTGGTTCATAAAAAAACAACTTGTTCTTCTACAGGACATAACATACTGTTTATAGTTAGACATGTAAACAACTGTCATTAACATGAAATTAGCAGAAGTAAAAAAATTATGTCCTAATGCTTCTTTCTCTGCAATCCTTTTTCCTATCACAAATAACAGATTAGAGCAACATAAAGAAAATAGTAGGAACAGGAACAGAACTTTTTAATAAATTGCCAAGGCTGATAAACTACTTGAAAGAAACATAACCTTAAAGAGAAAAGAGGCAAAATGTATAAAGTCTCTTTTCAAGTACACTTGAACAAAAAATCCTGATGATATATTAATTCTAAAGACAGCAGTGTTCAGCTGACAATCATTTCTGAGCATCAGCATACAAAGCAATGACAAACCATGATTTACAAGACCTAACAATTATTTTCTAATCATTATATTTATAGATGCCTCCTTTCACTTTATGAGCCATGAAGAACACTTCGAATGGAGGAAAATAAGTATCTTCCAAGTAAAATGACGAAGTTGTCTTCAGTATTATTTTTTGTTTCTATCCCTGGAAGGTTTGTTAATTTATAATGACACTGCCCTGGCTAAGCTGCCAAGGGCATACCTACGGACCTTTCTACTTTTCCTGTACTCCCACTCACAGAAGCTGCAGGCTGCCTTTTGTCCCAGTCAGGTCATTACATTTTATCCAGCCTTCAAAGGCTTTTCAGAGTGGCTAAAGCTTTTGCAGGGGAAGGAAGGCAAATGGGAAGGTAGCTGCAGAGCTGTGTTTTCACCAGTTCCTGTTTCCAAGACTATCTGAAGTACCACAGGAGAATCTCCAATCCTGGGGCTCCCCAGTGAAAGACAACAGGGAGAATAGAAATTTTCAGCTGCAAAACAGAGCTTAAAGACTAACTAGCAAATTAGACAAAACAATGTAAAAGTAGAGACACAGCATGCTGAACATAGCTGGAACCAGTGGATAAACCAGATAAGGAGCAGCCTAAGTGGTTTTTGTGACAAAGTTATGTAACAAGAAACAACAGCACATGCCCTTGGACAAGTTTAAGGCAAGGTCACTTAGAATTTTGGGGGATCTCAGTCAATATGACCACCAGAAACCCCTTTAGATAACCCCTGAGACCATAAAAGGACTTCTATTAAGGGGTGGAGGCATGTGAATTGGTTCTAGGAAAAGTGATGCTTATGTATTAGCTAGGAAGCATGTTGTAATGAATAAGTACTATCATGATAGAGTAAATGCCTTGTTGTAAAGTTTTATGACACACATTCAATTAGAGGAGATATCCTTTTAAAGTGTCCAGTACTGTAATAAAGAATGCCTGCTTTCTAATATTCAAATTGTTTATTCAAAATTAATATATAATAATATTAAAAAAATTATTCTTTGGATGATTTTGGTATCACCAGAACATCAGTGAAGTAAAAGCAGTTTCAAGATGATGGCTGATTTGCACATTCTGCTTCTGCATGAGAGGAAAGTGCAATGCCTTGAGCATTATGAAAGAGCATCAAACTTCTCGGTTAATATTATAAGTTTCAAACCTAGAAAATTGCTACTGCCAGAGAGAAACGAGCTGGGAAGAGCTCCCTAGTCTCGCTAAAAGAAAAGAAATTTAGATTAGATTAGAATGGAAAAATAGTATAATTTCAGTTTGAAGGGACCTACAGCAATTATCTTGTGTGACCACTACCTGACCACTTAAGGGCTGGCCAAAAGTTAAAGTATGCCATGAAAGGCACTGTACAAATGCCTCTTAAAAACTGACAGGCCTGGGGTATTGGCCACCTTTCTAGGAAGCCTCTTCAAGTGTTTGACCATATTCTCAATAAAGAAATTTGTCACCCTCCTGTTTTGACATGAAAATTTCAGGATGGACATCCCTCATGATCCCATTATGGTATCAAATGAATCATTTAACATCACAGTTTTAAAATTTTATAATCAGTGATAACTCTTAATGTTTCTCTAAAACAAAAAAAAAAATAGAGGAAGGTATACAAGAGTCATGCTACCTAGTGTGGTTAAGGCACGGAATACAGATTCATTACTGGACTAAAGCAAAGCTTCACCTTTCAGAAAATTAAACTCTTCCCTATGTCTGAGGCATCCTTGTCCTATTTCAATACAAGTAAATTAATGGGGAAGCAAAAAAGTATGTATGAGGGCTGGGTAATCATGGTATCAGGTTAAGCTAAGGCATGTTTTTTCTCTGGTATGCAGAGGTATAAAAATGGAATAGAGTGGGGAAATTTACATTCTAGAAGTAACATATAAAGAGGATTTCACTACAAAGGAGTATCTGTGAATCTGTATGAAATTGTAGTATTGTATGAAATTAAAGTGTCAGACAAGAAAGCAGCTCATTCTCATAAACATATTATGACTATTATTATAATACTGCTTAAAGTTTTCTTTCATTTTGACATATCCGAAATTAGTATTTTGAAGAATAGTCACAAAATTTGGGAGGAGCAGGAGGAAATGTGAGACAATAAATCATTTATTTGTGTATTTATTGATTCTAACAAAAACATGCTATACTATAAACTTGCAGAAAGGAAATCCTCTTGCATTTGAAATGGTATTAACATGCTAAACACAAACAGAATACAACCTCTCCAAACATAGTAAAGATTTAACTACTTCCAAACAGTGAAGGGGGAGACAAGGATAGATAATTATTTCAGTGTTTGACTTGTAAGAGAGGGATTTGTTAACTTATATTGCAATAAAAGTGTGAAAATAATAGAAATGGTTATCCTAAAGAATAAGGAGAGCTACATACCTATCAATCAAAATCAAATAGCAACCAATTAAAATCAATCAGCAGTTGGTTCTACAGAACAATTATTTTTCATGCCTAAGACATTTGGGTAAGTTTTCTTTGCCTAAAGGACAAGAGGGAAAAGAAGGAAATAAAGAAAAAAGAAGGAATAAGATGCTACTACACAAGGGAGAGACGAAGGAATGACAGGAGTTTGAAGAATAACTTTTACATATTCCCTGTCGAACAAGTGTTTTAGAGTTTGACCACCATAAACAAGGGATAAATTAACTTTATAAAAAGTGCTTGTTATGAAGCAATTAAATAGAAACATTCCTTTGATACGGTGAAACTTCCATATTTTTCCTTGGCTTCAGCTGCAAGCTCTGCAGCTGTACCCACAATTCTGCTTTCATATTCCTTCAGGTAAAATAGCAAAAAAATTAAGAATGCATTCTAGAAAAGAAAAAAAAATAGAATCTCTATTCTTTGTCCTTTTTTTCTTTCTTTTATGTAAAAGCAATTATTTTGCCTTATCATATGAAATTTGGACAGTGGTTGTAAAAGCAAATCTGACTTCCAATGAGAGCTGCATTTCTACTTACACCATTAAAAAAAACCCAAAATTTCTCAAATGAATCTGTTCACCAAATGGATTTTCAACCCTGATACTGAATTAACATCATAATACTAAATCTGACCAATTGCTTAGATTCAACTTTGGATAAAATAAAAAATTAATCTTACTTGATATTTGCAAAGAAGCCAAGAAATTAAACATCTGCTGCTGCAGTGATTCCAGCTGTCTCCATAATCTTCCTATGCTAGATTTCAAAAGTTGTTTCAAGATACTAAAGGAATTACATTTTGCTGACAGAAAACCTTTGCACATCACCATCAGAAACACTCTGTCACAGGAATTGTTCATTTTAATTACTTTCTTGACAAACTAGTTACTGAACCACAGACAGTGATGACAATGAAAATAAATATTACCTATCTTACCAGAGGAAAAAACAACCTTACAGGAATATCTTCTTAAAACAAACCAGAAGCACCATGCTTTCCTATAATATTAATACTAATAATAATATAAATAATATTATTAATAATATTATTCATATTAATAACATTAAAATTTTAGTGAAGCAGTTGCAAAAGATCAGCTTTCTACAGCTCTGACAATGCCATTGAGAACTAGGCTATGCATAATGCTACATATGTTGTATATTGCAACTAGCCTGAAAACAAAAATTACGGATTTCCTTCAACTGATGTAGAGTCTGTTTTTTCTGATACACATGAATAATGAAAATCACCCATCTTTGTCTGAAAATTATTTTATTGAAATTGAAAAAAAGAAATTGCTTCTATTTTCAAGTTAAAGAACTTCTAAAGTAAAACCATCAGATAAAAGAAGACTTCAGTGTGCTGCTACTCTAAAATTTTAACTTCTTAAAAGCTTCCCTTTTTGCTAGAAAAAAAATTGGCTGGATGAAAAATCATTTGCACTTTGCCATCTTTTAAGTTTGTCAAACAAGATTGGAAGAAGCAGTGCCAAGAAAGTTCACTTTAAAAGAATGGAATTTTCTTGGAGATCTGCAATCAGGACCAGAAGACAGAATGGTCACTGAATGAAGATAAGCAGATTTATTTCTGAATGCCCAATAAACAGAACTTCAAAGTAGATGTAAGGTATTCTCTGCCTTCACTGAATCACTGTCATAACAATGGCTGTTACATATGTGATTTAAAAAGTCTTTCCATACATTAAATGTTGGATTTCTTTTTTAAAATCCATTAAATTTATTAAATTAAATCCATTAAATGCTGGATTTATTAACTCTTCAAGTTTTTTGAATCCTGGGTGTGAGTCATAGAAACTAATGGAATGGTTTACTAGTGCTTACAGCTTTTAGCTTTTAATTATTTTAAAAGATGAACTTAAAAAAAAATCAGAAAACATGGCAAGTAAAATATTGGAGGGAAAAGAAAACCCACAAAACAGATTTCTTGTAGAAAGCTTTAGTATGCAATTTTGCCTTGCATCTAAGGCACTTAGATCATCTTGGTTTGCACATCAAGGTAAACAACCACGGTTCCAGACATGTATCTCACACCTCTTCAGGCACGTCAACTGCTTTTGCTCAGTGTAACTAGTCCTCTTTAGTACATTCAGTTGCCTTCTATGTCTTCCAAAGCTCTCTCTGTAAACTCTGCACATTTCCATATTTCACTCCAGGAAGGTGGCCCACTTGCCTTAAGAATTGAGTTTTCTGAAGTACTGAAATCACCACTAGTCTTATTCCTGACTGACAAATTGCCACACTGATGGAAAAGTCTTCCATTAGTGTCTTTTTCAGCCCTGCTAAAAAAAAGAAAAAAAAAAAAAGCCAAATAAAAATACTTTAAAGATTGCTTTAGGAAGGGTGAGGATTTCTTCTCTTTTTGTTTTTCTACTAGTAGGACACATGACTTGATTATAGCTCTTTTACTGATGGCAACTTTTTAGGCCCAATTCATTCAGTGTGTTGGGGTAAAAGGAAATTAAAATACCACAGCTCATCTACAGTTGGTGATCTGTCCTTCTTTGAGTCATCTATGCCTATATGATCTTCCAATTACAGCCGGAATTCCAGATTAGCAGGCATGCAGTATTTGGAGTTTAACCTGTTACCTACTCAAATACTTTACAAGCTTTTGCTTCTCAAGACAATTGTTAACCGCTTCATCAGCCACACCATTCATCATTCACACCAACTGACAAAGACATGCATACTTCTTTCCAACAGTTTCCTCCTCAAAACAATTTAATTTATTGGCATTTAAATTCATGGCACTGGCTGTTTGCTATAATAATTGGCACTGCACTTCTCAACAGGCTGGCTCCCAGTGGTGTCAGTAGTGGAGGCCTTGCAGAAACAAAGGCTGATTCCTTCTTGAGCTGCTTTGACAAGTGCAAAGCTAGGGAGGTCAAGGGAAGAGATTACTCCTCTCTAGTTGACTCTCCTGCAGCCACATCTCGAACAGCATCCAGCTTTGGGGTGCTCCAGGTAAATAACATAGAGAATAGAAATTTTCAGTTCCCCTGAAGTTGCTGAACAGAGCTTCAAGACTAACTAGCAAAAAAAGATAAAAGGATCCAAAAGTATGTGCACAGAATGATAAATACGGCTGGAACTAGTGGAAAAATGGAAAGAACTACAGTGGGGGTTTTGGCGAGTTATGTAACAAGAAACAACATCACATGCTCAAAGAAAAAGTTCGAGGAAAGGTTGCCTGCAATATCGAAGTATTCAGTGAATATAACCACCAGAGACCGCTCCAGAGGAGCCTCCAGGGCCATAGAAGGACTTCCACTAGGAGGCAGGTGCATGCAAATCAGCTCTAGGAAAGGGATGTTTATGTATTAGCTAAGAGGTACATTGTAATGAATATGTAAGATTATGATGGATAATAGCATGTCACAGGTATAAAAGTCTTGTCACACACATTAGGTTAAAGGAGACAGCCTTCTAACATGTCCAGCGCTGATAAAGAATACCTGCTTTATAATGCTTCAAATTGTGTTAGAAAGTTTATTTTCTGGACGATTTCAATATCATCTCTGTACAGGACACCTCAACATACTGAAGGCACTCTAGTGGAGGGATACAATGATCGTTAAGAAGCTAGAGGGCATGGAACAGGAAGAGCAGCTGGTAAAGCAGCACTTTACCAAAGCAGTCTAAGAAACCACCTTCTGCACAGGCCACTCTGAAGATAACTCCACTACCTCAAAAAGGGAATTACAGAGAGAAGGGAGAGTAACACAGATGCCCAAGAAAAAGACAACTGAGAACAGTCAGAAGATCCAACACAGAAATTTTCAACTGGTCATAAGGGAACAATTCATCTTAGAGAGAGTGTTGAAACATAACAACAGACAGGACTGTGGAACAGATTTTCAAAACCTGACTGGATAAGGCCCTGAGCAATCTGACCTAGTTCCAAAGTTCAGCTGTTTGGAGCAGCCTTAGTCTAGATGCCTCCAGAGACATTTTCTGACCTAATTTCTTATAAAGTTCCGGAAGATTTCCTCAAAGTAAGAAAGAGTAAAGAGTTAAGCTAATAGAGCAACTACAGCAATTACAGAATGAAGACAGAAGATTTTTTTATTCATTCATGATAAAGCTTCATAATATGGGAACAGAATGGACAACAAGAAGTCAGAAATTGTCAAATATTAATCTTAAAAATTCTGCAAACTAGCGGAGAAAAGAAATAAAGAAATAAAAGATGGAAAGTAATGGAGACAGCCATACCCACTTTTAAAGAGCCTTCTGAAAGAAACTTACCTTTGCTAGTCAGACATCCAGCATATTCATGGTTGCTTGTATTAGAAGTTCCATCTCTCAAACTACAAAGCTTAACTTCCTACATCTGTAAGTTTAATAGTGCAAGCTGATAAGGCAGATGGTCTCTTTACACAGATAGTGTTTATAAGGGATATTTTACTGTTCAAGTATCAAAATCTTGAGTTTAATAGTATATATGCAAATTTATTTTGAAGATTAAGCATTAAAAATGAAAAGGTTTTATAGAACTGAAGAAATGGAAACTCTGAGCTGTTTCTCTACAACCTTAGGTTTGCCTAAGTAATCTACTGAGAAGTCCTTGTTTTCCTGCACTTTTTAAATAAAAATGTGAATGCTCATGTCAGAAAACTTGGCCATAGAAAAAGATGTGTGACCTCTGCACTTCCAAGAGGCATTCAATATTCCAACTGCAACTACTCTCAAAGAAACAACAGCTTCCAAATACAGCAAGATGGCAACTGTGTGCAAAAACCACCTGCTTACCAAGAAAGAGAAACTGCACATTATGTAGAACAGTAAGTTTCCCACCATAACGGATTGAATTTCTGCATGACACCCAGTGCAGAAAAAAGCACTATTGGTGCTCTGCACCATAGTGATTTTAGAACATACAACCATGAGACAGTGAAACAACTACGTTCCTTAAGAAATTGTCACATACTCCCTTAATGCCATCCTCAAGACCTCCTTCTTCATGAACTGAAATTGATGCAAATCCTAATCTCCAACATAATTTTATAAAAAATTGACAAAGCAAATTTGCATTAAACTGGGAGAAGAATAAGAAGAGGATCACAAAACAATAATATTTTGTAGAATAATTTCCCATATGGCTTTTATAAGTGTTATTTCCTATTCTGAGGAGTAGTATTTTTTTCCTGCATTGCGAAAAATTATTGCCATAGACATAACTAGCAGGATTAGATCAGCCATTTCCCAGTTTCTCAAGCCTCTCTTCCCCCAGACCTTTCCTCCCTTTAGTTGAGGCTCTTGGATAGAAACCATTAGTATTTCGGTCTCCATCTGCTTCTATAATGCAGCGTGATAGAGATAGATTTACTTATTGGATGCCCAGATTATTGGACAAATAAAAAAAAAGGAAAAAACTACATGAAGGGAAAGAGGGAGATTATCAGTAACTTCAAATTCTTTTTCACTACTATAAATGAATGGTAATTTTTGGTCAGATTCTTAGGTATATTTATTGTGAATTTTCATTGAAAAATGAAAAATAAAAGCTTGTTTTACAAATCTGAGGAGAACTGGACCACCAGAGCTAAGTAATTTTACAATTCAGACAATCTGCAGGCAAAACAACACCCTAAAATTATACTGTTCTGTTGACAGATGATAAAGTTCTCATCAAATGTATTACTTTGGCTCACTTCTTAGAATATAAAGACCTCATATGCAGTTATAATCTTATCAGCAGCCCTGATATCAAATCTTAGGAAAAAAAATTCAAAAAGCAGGTATAATTAACTGCTTTTTTCAACACTTACCTTTACAATCTCACCTGTCCAGCAATATCCAGAATTACCTGTAGAAAGCTTGTAATAGTAATACAAGTTTTGATCTGCTACCTGACTAGTTTTAGCAAGGATTTAAAAAATAAATAAATAAATTCACAGAAATGGTAACTCAGTGTGTTGATTTGGCATGGCATGATTTTCTGGAAGCGGGGCAGGGGGGGCACCTCCTGTGAGAATCTGCTAGAAGCTTCCACCATGTCCGACAGAGCCAATCTCTGATGGCTCTGAAGATGGACATGCTGCTGGCCCAATGAGAGAAGCTGGTAACGCCTCTGCAATGACATATTTAAGAAGAAAATCAAAACAGAGTGAGTGCAGTTTTTTCCCTGGCGTGGGGGGCACTGCAGCAGCCAACATGCCAACAGGGCCTGTGGCCATACACCGCCATGGTCACCACCATCTCAGCACGGCCTGGGGTGAGCTTTGCCTGCCCGGCCACCCCTGGCTAGCCATACCACAACGAAAGGGCAGTGGCGACAGTGGTGGCTTCTCCTTCCCAGTGCCCTGCATGAAGAGAGGTGTTAAATAGCACCAGCACCGCCACAGCCACCTCTGTGCCCCTGAGGTGGTGCCAGGGCCACATGGCCAAGACTGAAAAGAGGAGGGTGACTCCCTGATGAGAACCTGGACCTCTCGGTGCTGTAGGATCCTGCAAAAATCTTTGAATTAGTGAAACTTGTTTGCAATGGTACCTACAAGCAGAAATTTTTCTCCTAGTCAGAGAAGAGGAGGAAGTAAGGACATGCGAGGGAAAAACTACATGGCAGCACCAAGGTCAGTGGCAAAGAAAGAGGGGGAGGAGGTGTTTCGAGCATCAGAACCGAAATTCCTCTGCAAGTCATAGTGAGGACTATGGTGAAGGAAACTGTCCTGCTGTAATGCATGAAGTCCACAGGGGATGGAGAGATCCACTAACAATAATTATGTGAGCATTAATATACAGAAAGAAATTATGACAGCTGAATTCATATCAGCTGCCTTGTCCGGAACATTTCATAGACTTCATCAAGAATATCCTCAGCCCATGAGAAAAGTGCTCACGCTGGAGCGGATGGGTGCCAGAGAAAGCTTTAATCTATTGACAGACCCGAACAGAGAGAGAGACCCTGCTTCCAGAGATACAGGGGCCCTTGTTTCCAAACTAGAGTAGCCTAGCCTTAAAAGATTACACCCCAGGGACGAGTGACCTCACCACAACAGTTCTGTTTGCCTGTGGGAGGGACCCCACAGCATAGCAGAGAGAAGACTCCTCTCCCTGAGCAAACAGAAGATCTCAAGTGACGAGCTGACCAAAAGCCCCATATCCTGTCTCCCCGCACTGTCGGTAGAAAAGAAAGAAGGGCTAGAGGGAAAAAACGTGTTTTAAAGGCTTATTTTACTTCTCATTATCCTCCTCTGACTCTGATAATAATAAATTTACTTTATACCTTTAAATTTGAATCTATTTTGCCCTTAGAGTGTTTTCTCCCCATCCTTATTTCAACTCAAGAGCCCTCGATTAATTTTTTCCCCTCTCCTCTGCTCAACTGTAGCAGAAGAAAGTAAGCAAGTGACTTTCATAGGCACCTGGCATTTGGCAAATGTCAAACCATGACATTCAGCAGTTACTGTGCAGCATAAAATGTATTGTCATCCAATATTTATATTCCATTTTTAGGAAGAAGTGTTTTGTAGTGACTTAGCAAAGTACAAAATGACATTTCAACCGAATCAGTGAGGAAAACCTTATTTCTACAAAAGATACGTCATGACCAAAAAAAAATGATGACATGAAATGAAAAGTGAAAGGAATGAGAGGGAGGTGTCTTTACAAACAAACTGTGGACCTGCTGGTAGATAAAGCCAGATATTGATAGGTGAAAGAAGCAATGGGGGGAAATATAAATTCCACAAGAATTACACTCATTGACACAGACTGTTACTCACCCAAGGCCACATTAAATTCCTGGACTTAAGAGAAAAAGAACAGAGATACAAAGAAAAAGAAGGGGGGGATGCACATTAGAACGGGGTCTATATTAGGTGATTCAGGAAGTCTGTACCTCTAAAGTACTCAGCCAATGAAGAAAGAGAGAGGGAAATGTGGCCAGGAAATTAGGAAAAAAAGGAGGCTGAGTCCTCTAACAGTTTGAGAGACCCTACGGGTAATGCCCCACGGCATCTCTCTTCATTCAAATAAAGTTACAGAACTCATCTGTCTCCTTTTTGGACATAAACCTCTGACATCATGGATTATGTTTCCCGACAAAGCAAAACAGCATAGGAAAGACACCACATAGCCAAAATCAAATAAATACACAATTTCTAGTGGAAATTTATTAAATAATTCCCTAACAATCAGTAAAAAGTAATGACAATAGTAGCAACAAAATGGAGTTGTCCCTCTCCCTTCCAGCCCTTCACCTCCAGAAAACAGTGCATTTCAAATCAGGAGAAAAAAAAGAAGAGGAAACTACTCTAATGAAGATAAAAGAGGCTAAAGTAAACTAAAAGTCTAACTAAATGTATTTTTCATGGAAGTATACACTTTGAGGATATTCTTGAAGAAATCTATGAAATGTACTGTACAAAGCTTCTGATTTGAATTCAGCTGTCATCATTTCCTTTTGCATATTAATACTCACATAATTATTGTAAGACTGGTGGTTTAATGCTAGCATTTTTGCACTGATAACTGCTTCCTTTTTCTGAAGTATGGATACATATACTAGACACAAAATATAAATGGACATTTGGCAGCTTGACAAGCATGCTTGAAATGAACTAAAGATCTTATAACCATGTAGAATTGGGCTATTTTAAGGCCCCAGTGTCATGCAAAGGATCACCAGATGAGTGCAGTAGAAGAAAGAGCTTCACATATACAACATACCCACATATTCAAATTTACAAAAATTAGACTTTCTTTTTAGCCACTTATTCCTTCCCTGTCTCTTCAGATGACCATGAAAGGGCTCCAAGAAGCACCAAATAACAGATATCTGTCACACGCGGCTCCTTAAAACATAGTCTTCTACAAAAAATAAATCAACGAAAGTTGACAAGGAAATTGGAAAGCCTCAGACAGAGTTTAGCACTGGTATAAATGCTTTTCAAAAATAAAGAGGCAGTTCTTTTGAAAGCACTTCTCTCTTTATTTTTTTTCCCTTGTTAAAGGGAAAAAATGCTGAATAACCAGTTTAATCCATTACTTGATGCCTTGCATTGCCTTCTTTCCATTACAGGCTGCAAGAAATTTAGATTCGTTCTGCTTAGGCAGAAAAGACAGACAGCAAATACATATGATGGCCATAGGTATGAAATTAATAATGTCTAATAGATTATACATTAACTAGATGATGGCACTAGTAGGCCTCTAAGATAACACTCCAGAATCAACTTGCCAAAATTGAACAAAAAGCTACAAGTGGCAATCAAGATGGAAAACAGCCCAGTCAGACAGACGAACAGATCGTTGTCACCATCACATGAAAAATTATTTTTTTCTCTAAAGAAAACCCTTCCATTAAAGTACAAGCATTTATGAATGCATATTTCAAAATGTTTTTATGCCTCAACTCGAATAAAAGTCAATCTCAGTTTATTTTGAGATTTCCTACAATATAAAGTAATAAAAAGTTGTAGATGCTCCTTTCCGACACCACAAAAGAAGAGAAAGTTTTGATTATTACCTACTAACACATGATATTTAATTCAAAGTCATATCCTAAAAGGTGCTTGTTTCATGCCTCAGATGTGGACAAACCTCTGACAGTCCAGGAGATAAAGATCAGAGTAAAAACTTGGAAGTACTATTTTCACCTGGATAGCCTGCTCTCCTCGTTATTTTGGAGCACGGCTAAAGTAATCTTATTAATTCCTCTTCATCCACTATTTACGTTAGCTAATGAGATGCAGGAGACATCCTTTTTTATTCATAGCTAATAAAAGCTTAATTCATAAAAGTAAATCCAATCAGAATCTCCAGTACATCCATTGTAATCTTATTGTTATCAGTGAGGGTATATGAGGCTTCTGTGCAGACTACACTGACTATACCTTTATGGCAAAGTTTTATTTAAGTTCAAGTATGCTCAAGATAATTACCAAATCAACCACCAGGAAATACCTTTGAGTCCAACCACACTTCAGGAAGGACAGCAGAAATGAGAACTGCTTTTTTATGACAGGCTGTTTTTCCATTTTATTTAGATGCTGGATTGCTGAAACAGGAATTTCAAAGTCCTGCATATCCTGACAGTGTGAATTATTAACAGGAACATGTTTAAGCATATTTTTTCATTCACTCATTCATTCATTCATTCATTCATTCCTCTAGACTATTTATGTTTCTGAAAATTCTTTTTTTTCTAACTGAACTCTGTGTACCAAGCCACTTCACAATAGTGACAGCCATGCATTCGTGCTTGCTGAACGAACAGCATCTCTTTATAATAGAAACATGTTATCTGAAAAATCCTTGCTTTTGCACATTACAAAAATCTTTTGTAGTGGTAGTAAATTGATAATCCTAAAGCAGCATCTTGATTTCTCTTTCCCTAAAGTCATTCCTCCTCTAACAAGTAATTTACAGTCTTCAGATACTCTTCAGTCGGTAGATACCCCTATATCCAGTGATATCTCCTGTATCCCTTGGCAGGGACTCTCCAGTCTGTAATATGCTGGAGAGAGCTGCTGACAGGATTCCATAGCTTTTACACCTTTACTTACAGTTGCTTTAATGATACACACACACACAATCTACCAGTGGTGCTCAGGTGTGGATATGGGTAATGCAAATGAGACTGACAGTACTGCAGATTTAATCAGCATATGCAGCCTGATAAGGAGAATGCCCTGGCAAGAGCAAACAGAGCTTTGATTGCAAGAAGATTGAATCAAGTCTGGCTTAAGGGAAATAAGATTTTACTAAGTCGAAATGTAAAGTTTGTCTATGTGATGGTTAACTAGATGATTGTAGTAAAATATTACCAGCCTTCCTGTAAATGGCATATAAGCACATGTAGTGCTCAGTAAAAATCGGATTCTGATCACCATTCAGTGTCCCTGTCTCTCTCTCATTGTCGATACTCAGGAGCACCATAGATGACTTGTACTGAAGCTTGCAGCTTGCCTCAGTCAAAATTCAGGGCTAACTCTGAGTGTAGCCATAATCATTTAAAAAACGCATATATAAAATATGGAACCAGGGGCAGCAATTCAGGTCTAAATTAATATTTTTCGGAAATTATTGAATTTTCGGTAAATACACTTGTTGTAAAAATGGTTTAATACTTAGGGTCAACTTTTTAAAGAATTCCGAAACCTTGCAAACAGCATTAGGTACAGGACTCCTAGCAATTCCTGTGAGATAGCCAAGCACTGTCAAAAACCCTGACAGAGCACTCAACTGCATCTTTGAAAAAAATTTTGTGAAGAATTCTACATCCTGCAAGTGTGACATTCTTCACTGGAATTTCACCTACATAATTTTGAAAATATAAAAACTATTTCTCTAGAAGAGATCAACATTCAGAGATACACAAATGTTTCTTAAGTGCTTAATATATATCAAAAGCAAGCTTTGAAAATATAGAAAAATACAAATATATTTATATAATTAAAAGTATCAACAAAATGCAATTTTGCTGCAGGAGAGGAATATAAGTCTTCAGTCTTCTTCACTGAGGCCATTCAAAATCCAGCACTACTTTTTGCCGTGTTTAACTTTGCATATGATGGCAATACGAACCCAGAACTATTTTATGTGAGACAAAATGGTAATGCATATGTCTTGTGTTTTCTTGCATAGGTGTAGTGGTTCGCCAGTTTGAGATTTCCTAGCCTATGCACCAATTTATGTGGTGGGTCTAGTGCTGACTAAACAGTACTCTCCCTAGAATTATTTACTATCTCCTGCTGTGAGATAGGATTAGGAGGAAAATTTAAGGTATCGGTTTCCCCAAAACCTCACTTAAATACTCAAATATACTGTGACTTAAACTGTGACCTCATGAGTCACACCAAAGAACAGTTCCTCCCTTAAGTAACTGCACTGGCTAAAAGCCCTCACAAGAGAGATGATAATCCAAATTGAGGAAGACTGAGAATCTCTTTCTGAGAAAACAGTGATGAATTTGTATTAATTGTAGCTCACAGTTGTTAAAGCATATTGCTGTACACTGCAGTTTGGTTTTGAGTACACCTGTCTCTGATAAATAATCTACTCTAACACAGGCTGTAGAATATATAAAACTGACCTAACTCCAGAACAAGTTTGGTAAAAAATTTTAATCTGGATGACCACATATATAATGCTTTCTGCCAATGTCATTGCATGTTTGACTCAAGAAACACAGACACTCTCTTCAGCTTAGACAGGCCAAAACAGAAAACAAGTAATCTTCATGTTGCTCAATAAACTTGTGAATTCAGCATATCCACTTTCTGCTATCACACTATGCTTAAAATATAGATGGCTATTTTTTTTCATTACTTTCCCAGATACTACCTAGCCATCTGCATTAACTGTAATGCAAGGCTTTTGGTACTGTTAGCTAAGACACTGTTTCAATTTTTCATAATTGTTGGAACTTTAAAATACTTCTAATCATAAAATATGTTAACTAGTGCCGATTTTGCTGCAAGATTTTTCTACAAAAATCGATATATTCAAAATACTACTACAACAGAATATAAACTGACAGGGCTGTTTCATTTATGATACTCATTTAGCAGATCTCAAAAATGACAAAAAGCAGAATAAATAAACCAAAATATGAAGGCAGATTGGACTCCCAATTTTGTGGTGATAGCCAATGAAATATAACTGACAAGGGTTCTAAAGAAAATGAGTGGTGGCAAGGGTTATTTTCACAGGTCCTTATTCAAGAAATTTAGAAAAGCTGTGGAATAGGTACAAGGTTTGTCCACAGACACTACTATATCAAGCTATAATTAAAACAGAATGTAGGAAGTTAATTCCCAGAGATCCAATCACAGCATCGTCATCTGTAACCAGACAGAGTTATGCAACATCCCAAAATTTTCTGGTATCCTTAGCTTTCTCATTTAAAATATTCATTCCGTTAAAAAAAAAAATTGCTTTTTTGTACAGCACTCATGCACCTGCATAATATAAGGCTTAAGATGTCATATTTAGTGATTGTTTTCAAAAAGCTCTTTATATTTTTTGAATTCACAACCCACAACAGTATAACCTGGAATAAAAAAAAGACATATTATGGGCCCTTCAAAGGTGTCTGAGTGAAAAAGATGGAGTGCATCCTGAGTTGAACAGTTGTATCAGGCAAAAGAAGTAAGAGGAAAGATAGACTTATTAAACATTGGACCTTGCCTTTCAGTACCCTGAAAAAACATTTTAAGTAACACTGTGCAAATACAGTATTGTTTTAAGGGACTGTATTAATAGCTGCATTCCTCTCAGCTTTCAGAGTAAAGATGAGTATGGCTTTGAAATTTTCTGTATATGTTAGTGCTCCTTGGAATGAAAACCAAAGAGCTGAGGCCAAAAGAATTGCTTTATTCACACTGACATGAAAACTTGTCCTTTCTGCTCTGGAGAATAATAATCTCTTCGGATTATTAAATTTACCAGGTTCACTCATGCCACAGAAGCACCAAACATCCTTGGAGAAGTCTCCATGAGATTCTTAATCACAAGTCCAGGGTCCTGAATACTGAAAACTCTGGAGCAATATAAAATGTGACGTTTACAAATTCTCATTTAAATTCACAAGAAATGAAAATCAATTTCACAAGTTGTTTTATAAAGAATGCAGACCATTAAGATCTTAAAATCAGACTAAAGCAACCTTAACAGAAAGCTCTACTCTACAACAACAGTGGTTCTCAAAGTAATTTAACAAAAAAGTCAATGAAGCAAGGAGCCACCCTGTGAAGGCAGAGCTATTAGAGATTCTCAAGCCAATCCTGAATCCCTCTAAATCACAATACAATTTCAAGTGGCAATATATAAAATTAAACTAAATATTTGGCACAGATGAGAATTGGAATACGTCTAGAAATACATCTTTTATGGAGATCCCTGATTTCTTCAGAAGTCTCGATTCAAACTTTTCTAAGATAAACCCCTTGAGAGGCTAAATCAGTACTCTCAAAGACTTAATGTGTATTGAAGTTGATGAACTTCTTCCTGCCTCATTGAATAAGGAAACATTGAATCCCTTGACCAGAAACATGAGAAGCACACCAGGTTAGCAACTGGATTTCATCTGCAGTCCATGTTCTTAAATCTCATATGCCAAGGTGAAAGCAACTCAATTTTAAAGCACAAACATATTTTCTTCTTCCCAGCATTGAACTCCTTCATTAAAAAGCTTTGATAGAGGTATTAAAAAAACAACTCTAGTCAATATAAGCACCCAGCAAAGTATGTAGGAAATTATAGTCTGTATATCAGGATAAAAGTCCTAGACATTTAAAAATTTAAGTAATTACCTTGACCTGCACCTTAAACTCAGGTTTATTCAAACACACCTACCAAGAGCCTGCTGCAAACTAGGTTGCCTTTCCCTCTGAAGAATATAAGTTTTCAGTAGCGTCCCCTAATAAAACAAGCAATTGCTATGCACCTGCCCCACACCTATTATTGAAAACACAAAATCTTCCATAAGGCTGCAGTATATTTTTATGTCCTACATGCAGAAGATTATGATTCCTAACTAGCTATCTTTCCCTGGAATTATTAAGCTACAAATTGCTGTAGAGATTATCTTTGCTCTTATCAACATTATCTTATTTTTCCTTTATGAATAACTATTAAATACTTACTAGTTTTAAACAAACCTGTATATTGAAAAAGTATATACAGTAATATACAGTACATATTACCTATATATTAATCTCTAAGGAAGAAGATTATTCTTTTGTAAAGGATGGTTGGGAAGAAGCTAGTAAATAATAAACATTTCTTTCCCTTTCCTTGGACAATTCCTCAGAGGCCATAGGTTGCATCACCTTTTGAAAAAGTAAAAAGTATAAAGGTATATATTTACTAATATGGTTTTTGTCTGAGAATATTACTGAGGAAAACAATTTCAGAAAAACCCATTTCTGCCAAAGTAGAGGTTAAAATTAGCCAGAAAATACTACAGATGGCTAAACAGACCTAACACACTGCTGTGCAGAGACACAGATTAGTCTACCTCTAGGACAATGCCCTTCTCAATAGACATTATCTTTGGACACAAGTAGAAGAACAAGAATTGCGGGGGTGAAGAAGAATGAGATTCATTTTTTCAACCCTTTTTGTGTCTTTTTATAACACTGTATTGAGCTCTGCTGAGGTTTTGAAACTGAGTGTTTCACTCTGCATGCACAATTTGAACAAAGAGCAAGACAAAACGATGGCAGCAGCCTCCTACTCTGAACACCTCCTCACTCTGTCAAGAAGGGAAAGATAAATTAAAGAAAAGCAACACCTAAATTCTAAACAGTAACAAATCCTTCAGCTATTTTTTTTTCCTTTCTTTCTTTTCTTCTTCCCGTTGAAGGCTCCTAGACACCAACAGACTAGAGAAGTTAGTCTTCTTATTCTTCCAAACCTCGTAAAAACAGCTTTGGTACTGAAACCACGACTTCTCTGCTAGAACAAAATGCTCAGAGTAGGTAAAAGAAATGCTCTCTACCCCATTCTATTTCCCATTTTAAAAGTTACTCCTCTTTAGCAAGTGTGAACATTATATTACCTGGCAATTGGTAGGTTCTGTTTCTGAAGAAAACTGAAAATTATTTAAAATCTATCTTTAATAATTTTTATCAATTTTTTTTCAGGAACTATGAGACTTGTTGATGTATATTTTTCCTATATGATCAAGAATCCACATAAAAATAATGCCCTTTCAGTGCTCCCCCCAAAAATGAAGCTTGGTCTTAATGCAAGTGAAGCATACAAGGCGCAGCTGTTATGGGCATTTGGCCATATCATGAAGATTATCACTGATTCTGTAAAGAAAAGGAATTTGGGGCACTATTTTGTGAGCAGCTGGAAAACAAACAATGCATTTATTCAAAATCTCAGCAACGGTAAGGTAGAAATTACAGTAAGCAAAATATTAAATTTTAAATAAAGACTGATGTAAAGTACTAAATTAAAAGGAAAAAAGACACAATGTTTTTTGCTTCTGAGATCAGTGTCTATGAACTTCAGAGTACCAGCTTCTTCTCAATACATCCTGATAAGATGATGAATTCTTGATTATGATTTATGTTTGCTTAGTTTTGCTGTAGCGTTTTGATCAAGATTTCACGCAGTCCTCCTCCATTCTTAAAAGCTTTATGCTGAGAAAAACAGACTGAACTGAGGTACGTTTCGTACAAAGCGCACTGCATTTGAGAAGTCTGAGAAAGCGATAGTCATGTTAGTCAATACTGTACAGGTTACATAGCTCCATAAAAGCATCCTCTCTTTTCCAAGGAATAAGGAGATGAGAACAACAATCTTCTCAAAAAGTAACTGGCAAAACTCACTTAGTTTTTATAAAGTTTTATGACTTGTGCAAACAGAGTTTCATAAATCACAAGTCAAAGAACTTGAACATAGTTCAAGTTGAACTAGAACACCAAAAGTTAGTTTTGGGGTAGGTTTTTTTAAGATTATTACAGAACAGCTGCATTTTTTTCTGAAGGGGCTTGATGATTCTGAAGCTTGCTAATCACTGCTGTAATGTAAGCTTTAATGTAAGTCTTATGAAAAAGTAAGGACTAACCCTGTGGCTTCAAGGCTTCTACTGCTTTTATAAATGTACACTTGACAGTTGAATAAGTATGTTTTTACACTAAGTAATTACCTTTGAACCTGACTAAATTAGACTTTTTACAGTCTGAGACAGCACCACTCATTACTGCACACAAGACTGGCATTAAATGCAAAACCTCTCCAGCAAGGACGTAAATTTATTATGGGATTACCAAAATGGAAAAAGTGCTTTGAATTATTTATTTTCAACTAACCAGTCAAAGAGAAGAATTTGAATGCGGCAAGATCCAGTAAGTGACCTCATGATTTATGTATAAAGAATACCATTTCCTATCACAATTTATGACTGCAATATAAGTACAAAAAAGAAAAAAAAGTTTGTCAATGACTGAAAAAAGTGAGAGAAATCTTGGTTCATCTGATCCATCAAGGTAGAATTTGAGAGAAAAAATACAGTAAAAATACTGGTTCCATGATCAAGAAAAAAATAAATTTCATTGAGAGATTTATCTTTTTTTCTAACATGAACACAATACAGGTTTTATAGTGATGGTAATCACAACTGGAAATTCACCTTTATATTTGCTGACGAGCAAAAAGCTTCTGTTTGGCAATTAAAATCTCAGGCGAGAAAACAACCCAATGCATAGATTGAACCTAAATTGTATCTGCACTTGTAACATCAGAGCCCTGCTCACAATTACAGCTAAAATTCTTCCTCTACATTTGTACTTGGATAACAGCATGATATGAAGATTAAAACCTAAAACAAACCTAGTAACAACTGCACCGAACTCTAGAGGGTGAACGACCTATCCGTATCACGCACATAGGCATCTTTAGATGCACTTGTATAGCAGCTGAGTACCAGAGCAGCCCCGCCTTTACGGAAGAAGAGCTTGGGCGAGGTGGGGCCGCCGTGGGCTCGAGGCCGGACCGGGCCCTTCGGCCCTCAGTAGCTGGGGCGGGGGAAGGTGTGTGGCTCCGCTCGGCTCGGCCCACGGCACGCCACCGGGCGTCCTCTCCTCCGCTGCAGCCGCATTATTTGACACCCAGCAAAGCATCCGATAGCATCAGTGCACCTCCAGAGCAGGATCCGGGCTACAGCCCGCACGCGAACACCCACGGGCAGGAGTGTAGGTAGGCACACAGAACGCACCCGGCACCCACGGGGAAACCGCGGCGAGACCCGTGTGCCCCCTCCCTGTGCACCCGCAGAGCGGGCAAATGCGCGGGGCCTCCCCATGACCGCCATGGGGATAGCGGCGTTCGTACTGACCTTTCTGCTGCCGAAAGGACTGGATGGAGCCCGAATGGTGAACCATCCTGGCGGAGAGCAGCCTCCGAGTTGCCAGCCCGCCGGCTGCGGGGGCGGGGGGCGGGAACCCGGCGGCGCGGCCCGGCCCGGCCCGGCCTGCTGCGCAGTGGAAAGCGAGGGAATGGCGGCGGCAGCGCCCGGCGGGGTGGGGAGAGGTGGTCACGCCGGGCCCGGAGCGGCGAGGGGCGGGTGCGGAGCCACTGGCTGTCCCTCCGCCCGCAGCCCGGGGACGGGAATTGTGTCGGCCGGGGATCGGCGGGACAGGCTGTGTGGACCCGACTGAGGAGGAACGCTGGTCTCAGCCTTTTACCGTCTTGGCTATGTTACTCCTATTGCCTTCGTGTCTCCCTTTTAGAAGACATCAGGTGTTCCTATTGGGGTGAAGCGCAGCGAAATAAAAATTGCACCCCCTTTACGCAGTAACAGCTGCATTTAAATCTCAACCTTGTGAGTTAAGTTCGTATTACATCGCCTCTATCCCCGTCCTTGCACCGTATCTCTAAGTTGCATCACCAGCTTTATTTCTATGTATTTTATAAAATTTAGAGTCTCAACCTTACTGCAGATAATTTTTTATAAGAAGATGCTAAACTGCACATTCAAGCCTGATGTGGCCCGTTTCTATGCCATTTGTATTATAATTTCCCCTTTCTCTACAGTGTATGCCAAGTGGCTCATTCCATACAACAGAACATTCAAACTTAAAAGGTTTTTATTTCTTTCCTTGTTGCTCTCTGCTCACATAATTCTCTCTGGATTCCAAATAAGTTTTACCACAGCATCGTTCAATTCCTGTAGAATGTTCTGGGTTTGGTTGTTTGGGTTTTTTTCTACCACAGTAATCAGGGGGTTTTGGTCCTCCTAAATTCATTCAGTCAAATATTCTGGCCTACGTCTAGCAGTATCTATATCCTCTTCTCCATTTAGGGATACAAGCAGTATTTACTCGTCAGAAGTTAATTGAATCACCTGTAGCACATGTTGCTACAGCATTCTTTCAAAGTTTGTGGCTCCATTTGTGTGCTGTCAGATTTCGTCTGACGGCAAAGGCAGAACCTCCCCATAGATGACTGGGGCTTGTCTATACCATCTGCTGAAAAAAATTACATAATTGCCGCCCCTTACTACAGGCCAGTCTGTACGATAAAGTTGTACTACTTTTTCTATATCAGTGTAGTTAAGCAAACAAGATGGATACACACTTTTTATTTTTGTGTAAGAATATTTTTCCACTATGAAAACATACTAAACAACTATCTATAAACCAACACATCCATGCATGGGCAAGGTAGGCAAAATAAAAATTGCATCCTAACTGGCACAGTATTCACTTTTTTTAGAGTATAACAAATATTGCTCTTACGTAACACACAGCTGGCACATCGAATTGATACCATAAGGGGAAGAAATAAACTTACCTCCTCAGGATAGCTGACCACATTTTGGTTTGCAATATTTGCAGAAGGTTTGTTGTTAGTTTAAGAAAAGATGCAGAGGTTGTAGTGCTATGTATCTTACTAATTTTTTGCTCTCCAGTGGCTCTCTGCTCACTGAAGATAATAGATGAGGCACTCTGCACGCCTGCAATTTTAGAAAAGCTGCTGAGAGCAGCTTTTTCCTGCTGAGATACAGCACTACAGATGTTGCACAGCAGAATAAGTCAGCCAGCTGTCTCCTGCTGATCAACAAGTTCTGGCAAACAAAAAGCAAGCTGCAAAAATAGGTAGAATGTTGTTTGCTTTCAAGCTTTAATGTCACTAACAGAGCAGATTCATAAAGATTAAAACCAAATCTATACCCTGAAAGCCAGGAAATCAAAACTATAAACTTAGTTAATAAGCATATGCAATCTGCAAAAAGAAAATGTAGCTCTTCCACAGTAATGGTCTAAACCTTTGTCAGATTCTAGGGCAGATCTATTTCTCTGAGAAACCTTGTCTGACACCTTTTGACTTGCCTATAAAGTAGAAGAGCAGTATACATTATGCTCCTTCTCTTACCAGCACGAAACAAAAGAGGGCCATTACTGGCTCTCCAATGATAATAATTACAAAATGCAGAGGGGAAGAAGAGGGTTCATAACTAAAATAACATATGAAAGAGATTATCACCCTCCCTCTTGGAAAAAAGGCATTCACCTGCCTGGTACTCAGAGCCATCCTAATTTTTGGTCCACAATCCTCCACAAGGACTTACACAGCTCCTGAATTCAAGTAGATTTTACTGACACAATACACAAAATGGTGGGAAGACAAAACCAGGGTAAGGCAGTGCTCAGAAACCCTGTGCAAGGATTAAATTCTGAGACTAGAAAATTATAAATTATATATATTATAATTATAAAACTCTATTTCTAACAGTAGATGGTATGTATGCATGGAACTACTGATAAGACAGCTGGGGTTAAGGTCTACAAAGAGAAGAAAAAATACCTCTACAAAGGTATTTTTTAAATTAGATCCTTCATACTGTCAACTGGCTGAACTTGATAATTGCAAAATATGATCATACGAGGATCTTGAAAGATTGTTCTTTGGTAAATAAGGAGAGTTTGAAGATCTTTTAAGAGTACAGATAACAGAACAATTAAGAATTGATGGCTAAGATATGTAGGAAATGCATACATTCTTAGGCTTCATATTCATGGGCTACTTTGGCTCTGAAGTTCATTGAAGTAAAAATCTACCCTCATAAACACTCTCTAATGAATACTCTCTTTGAAAGATATCATTATATTACGCTCTGTCTCACGTTTATCTCAGTGTAAGTTTTTATAAATTTTTTCTAAAACAGGTGTGAGATAGATCAGGATCAAACAGAACTAGATTAAAATCCTCTACTTTGACAATCAACAGAATCAAAATTATGACTTAAAAAAGCTTAGGGTTGATTTTATTGAGTTTTACTTAAGTTTTAGGTTTTTAGTTTTGGCAGTGAGATTAATTCTCTGTGATAGACATCCTTTTCAGGAGATAGTCTTTGTCAGAAGAGATAAGGAAATAAGATCTGGTCTTGCTTCATCATAAGACATCTAGCCTTGTGAAAAATCTGTACTATTTGAGATCTGTAAAATTTTGAAATTACAACCACAGGAGGACTGAGTTGTTCTGCCACCAGAGCAGTCTA
Source organism: Acridotheres tristis (assembly GCA_037013685.1). Lineage (NCBI taxonomy): Eukaryota > Metazoa > Chordata > Aves > Passeriformes > Sturnidae > Acridotheres > Acridotheres tristis. Next base: position 13,557,827 of record CM072890.1, read on the forward strand.
TGAGAAATACATGCTTTAAGTTAAGTTTTTGTACTTCCACAGTGCTTTTCAGAAAGTCAGATGAAATAGAAATCTAAATTAAAACCTAATTCACCTGTGTTGTATCTTATGCCAATTACTAGAGCCAGTGTTAATTATTGCCCAGAAAGAAGATGAAACTTACTCCAAAAAACTCATGAGGTTCAGCAAGTGCAAAATCCTTCACCTGAAAAATCCCCATACATCAATTCAGGCTGAGCAGCAGTTCTAGTAGAAAGGACCTGAACGTTATGGGAAGCACTACCTTGAACACCAGCCAACTGTGCACTTGCATCACAAATGAAGAAACCTTAGGAGAAATGTAGCCAGCATATCGAAGCCTTATCAATCCCCTTTACTTGGCATGACTGTAGCTGTACATGCAATTTTGTGTCTAGCTTTCCCACTTCACACCCACTCAATTTAGGAAAGGTGTTAGAAAATTGGAAAAGGTCCATATAACGCTACTCAAGAAGGTCAGGGGTCTACAATAAACTGTGAGAAGTTTAATTAACTAGGCTAATTTAATATGAAAAATAAACTAACAAGTTCCAGGAGCCTACAACTACTGGAAAATCACTTGCAAAGATTACAGTACCTAAACTCTTTATAGTGCTAAATGGTCTGGTTAGTGACAGTAGCTACACATGATGGCATGGGAGGTTCAGATTAAGCACAAATTACGAGTTTTTACAGCATTGGTGATGCATCATCAGAATATGTAACCCAAAAAGAGGTGAAATATATGTCCTTGAAGGTTTTCAAAATATGCCTTGACAAAGTTGTGCCTGACCCAGTCTGGTGATGGGAATGGTAAAGCTTCAGAACAAGAGGCTGGACCCTCAATGGTTATAATAAAGGATGTAATAAAAATAAAATGCAAGGGAGGTGGAACCAGATTGATTCAAAACAGGAAGTAGACACACAATTTCAAATTGTAATTCAAATAAACCATAAAGTTAATTTTTCATATCTACAGTGGAGGGTTTTGCTGAATATATGCTTATGTAGCTTTTCAAAGGACAAAATACCAAGATGATATTAAATGTCCTTTCTCAAACATAGAAATTTCTAAAATTCTTGTGAAGTACAGTTTCTTATCAATTTGCAGGAGGGGTTTTAAGATAAGGTGATTCTTTAGTATGAAATGTCTGAATAAGAACATTAAATGTTTATGGCAGCATCCAAAATTATTTATCTTGCTATCAGTTTTTTGATGCATTTAAACAGTATGATAAAACAGTGTTTACAGAATTGTTGTATCTACCTCTCAAGAAGAGCACTTCTGTACTACTTAAAGGTCTGTGATGCAAAATTCATCTTGTTCCATATTTGCAATAAAGTTGTTTCCAAATTTTTAGATCTTATGGAAAACAGTGAGAATTTTGCCATAGACAGTAACACACTTATTAGCTCTCATGAAGCTGTCAGTCACTATGGAGAAGGTCTAGAAAGCAGATTTTGGAGCATGTTAAAGTATGTAGTGGATTAGTTTAAAAACTGAACAACATAACAATAAAGATTTTACCTTATGTTACTGAGACACAAACTCTTTAAATCTCAGTGATTTCCATATTTTAATATTTCATTTCTATGGAAATTTAAGAGACATTTTCTCTTAGTATAGATAGAATTTTCTTATATCCATGGAACAGACTGTGCTAACAGACTGATATAAAGTGTTTGGGATTCAATTCTATAGCTTACTGGAATTGCATGCTTACTTTTAAGCTTGTAGTTTACTTCTATAGGTTCATGTCTGCATCCTGATCATCTCCCCAAATGGAGTTACTTTTGCCATTTAAGATTAATTTATCAAGTTAACAGGAAAGAAAGAAAGAAAGAGAGAAACTTTACGGTCCATACGTTTAGTAAAATTTAATTTTCCTCAGCAAAGAAACTGTTTTGTTGTTAAATATTTGGGTCAAATGCTAAACTATAATTCTAAAGACTTCCTCATTCTTGTGCCTGGTATACGCTGGAATCCTTGGAACATACCTATATAGAAGTGAAAAAATGAGAGGAATGTCCATTGCTAAAAAATCCTTATATAGTAATGCAAAAAGATTATAAAGAAGATACTAATGTCAAAAAATAGGTGAAGAGGAAAAACAGATTTTTAATAGCAGCATCCAATTTACATACTTACACAAATTTTTCAGGTAGGCAAACTTCTACATTGTGATATTTTTGTCTTCTATTACACATCTCAGATTTCTTATTTCACATTTTATCTGAAGCAAACAGCAAGAAAGATTATTCTCCCCTAACTCTGCAGTACCAGCTATCAAACTGCAGCAATATATTTCTGATTAACAGCCTGATTTTTCAAGTAAGGAAGAAAATAATCAGCTAGACTGATAAAAATCACTGTGATGAAACTATCCATCAACTCATTTGTTTTCACTGTGTAGACCTATTCTGCAAATGTGCCAAATATTTCTTGAGCATCATGTTCTTAGTACAAGGAGCTTCAAGAGTTAGTGCTAGATACTTTTAGAAACAAGACATTGATATAGTCCTTAGCTGCATAGTCTAAATTTAGTTTTTTTAAAAAGCTACGATTTAGGCATTTCTTCCTAGATTTATGAAGAATTTCTTGTCTTGTCTCTGAGAATATTTGGTCTCCTTGGTTGTTAGCTCTTCGATTTAGAGATTAACCCTCTATTGCTGCTTAGTACAGTCTTGATAGCCAAGTCTTTCATGACCTTCAAGCTAGTTCTGTTTAGAACCTCTTAGTTCTTATTATTTGGATTTCTTTGGCCACATATCTTCTCTTTTTCCCCTATATTTTTCTACCTTCTCCCAGAAAACAACAACATCAACAACAACAGCATTAAAAGGAGCATCAAGGAACCCCCTATCTGTATGTCATTAATCTATTTCCACACTTCCCACACATATTAAGACAGAAAAACTACATCAAGAGTATGTGGGCTTGAGACATTACTTCCACAAGAAGGAGAAGTGGAATTTGGTGTTACAGTTCATTCAGGAAAGACAATTTTTCCTGCTATACTTTTTTTTTCCAGAACTCAGAACAGCAAAGTCAAAATCCACAGCTGAAAGTCATAGGATTATAGTAATACAATCAAAATTGTTCAACAGAAACATTAGGCTATCCTCTGTGCAGCATCTAGCACAGTGATGTATTGTCACTGCATAGCAATGTCAAACCTTTCCTTTCTAACTTGTGTAAAACACTGAAGTTCAGATATGGTAACTTTGGATATAGCTCAGAATCTGCCTGCATTCTTTGTTGGCCAACCTACTATCTTCAAAAGCAAAAGAATTTACTAAAAATTATTTCATTTTTCATAATTCATGTTTCTTCATTGGAGCATCATCATCATCATCAATGAAATTGTAACAACTAGCATCTTCACAGAAACTTCTCTCTTCAGCAACATGTTCACACACAACTTTGGTCCTATTTCATGTTGCATTACAAGATTTCTTCATGACTACAAAATCCCATGCTGGGTACAATGTTCTCATTCCAGCTTTCCACTGGAAATATGGAATATATTTGCTTTGACAGTGACATCTTATGGATCGATGCCAAACAAGCTGGAAGCTCACATGTGTATTTACCATGCATCAATCACCTCCCCATCACTTTGGAAGAAACATACTGAGGTAAGGTTATCCTGTCTGACAGACTTCTGTTTTCCGCCACCACAGAATTTGCCTGCTGGGCTACACCAGGTAAACTCCCACAAGGCTCATGCCTTCTAGCATTAATGCTAAAGACTATATTTTGCAGTAAAATTAGAGTTGGATCTTCTGGCCTGGCAAGCCAATATGCTGAACTGCAAAGCACTATTCTGTAGCATAACAAAATAAGCAATTTTAATATTGCAGATGCTGTTTTATAAAATTGTTTTCTAAGAGTGTCCTTAATATCCCATCCATGTGCAATAATATGATATTTTAAAAAAAGAAAAAAAGAAAAAAGCCTTTTTATTGCAGGGCAAAAGTACAGTACTTTGTTCCATAACTGAGTATTTTATGTAGATTTTCAAAATACTTGAGACTGATACACAGCTGGAGTAATATTTTCTTATGTAATGTATTTGTGGTCAAAAATTGCTTTTAATTTGCTTCATGATTTATCAACATCTCAGAAAATTTTAAGTAATTTTTAAAAGCTTTAAAAAACTGATGTATTTCTGTTTAAATGAAGTTATATGAGGTTTTTTTTGTTGCACTTGCAACCCAGAAAGTGAAAACAATGCAGTACTGCATGATGCCTAAGGCACGTGGGGATTGGTAAGGGAATCAGTTTGCTGTCAGGGTCTACCCCCCAAAAAAGTGACCTTCAAATTTCATCCAACTTCAATGGAGAAATAGGGAAAATGGTTGCTCCTTCCCAAAACTACTTTCTACAATTTGGATTACCGAGCTTAATGGGAAATTTGTAACTCTATTGTTTTATAGTTTCTAGCTTTTGAGTTAGGATTGGTTTAACAGAGAAGTGAAAAATGTGGAAGAGAGTTGGAATTCAAGTTTAGGATGAAGTTCATAAGGCTTTTGTCTTGCTTCATTAGGAACAGTTGATTATCTTAATTTCATATAACACAAATGATAGAATATTATATTCATAAATAGAAGTACTGAATAACTGGATTTTATAATCTGTTTAAATTCAGGCTGAGTTTTCAGTCTTAAATTCATCCCACTGGCTACATTAATTTATATTATCTTGCAGACTCAAATTAATGGAAAGCTGGAAGTATATAATATCTTCAATTTAAGTATAACAGGTTATTTACCTATAAATTGGTAGGACAACTTACAATTCTGTATTTCCAAATCCATTTTTAAAAGTCTTTCACTTTTAAATAAATTTAACAGCTATTCAATACCCGATTCTATACAACCTGAAGAAAGTGTCAAACCTGTCAAATTGAAATTGTATTTATTGTACTGAAGGTGTTCGTAAATTAAGGTAGTAATAGCATATATACAGACACAGCTTTTAAAGTTTGCTTTTTGTTTTGTATTCGGTAGGATTATACACATACTAAATGTTTAGAAAAAGCATAATTTTTGTAATGTAAATATTATTGCATTAATGTGGGCTTCATTACTGATTAATTACACAATGCTTCATTGCTCTTAGTTATGTCAGTTACTCTGAGAATGTGTTCTTGTAATTAAAATCTTATTTTAAATGGTCTTGTGTAAGAAAGTAGCAATTTTAGCTATTTCAATTTATTTGCATGCATTGAAAATTATAGAGCTGGTAGTGCATGAAGAGATATTAATTATCAGTTCTATTTCCATGATTGTCACAAAAAGAAAATAGAATAAGATCAATTGATACCTACTTCTTGCTTGTATGTTGCTTTGTGATTTCCCATGTTCTAAAGTGCTACGACTGCCTGTTCAGTAGTGTTCAACCGTTTGTACTACTCTGTAAGGAAGGGTTGTTCCTGACTACTACTGCTGCAAAAGTAACATAAACTGACTTACTGTACTGTACCTTATTTCAGCATCCTTTTGACCTATGTAGGTGAAATATGATCTCAAGAGCAGAAAGATATTCGTCAATCTCTATACACCCAAAGCAAATTCACATACTCATTTTAATGTCTTGCTTTTAAAATTTATAAAAAAGCTTTTCTCTCTAAATCAATAGATATAATTTCCCTCTCTGAACTGAAAATAGGAGATACATAGTGTTTTTTTAAGATTTTGTCCAAATCTGAGGACTGCAATTTCTTAAAAGGAAAATACCTATTCACATCAGTCTATCATATGCTTCTTGTTTTGCTAGTTATCTCAAAAGCATATACTATTAGCACCACAGAAGAGCTTGATGGCTTTATGATGAGTGCTCAGAGGTTTAAGAACAGTGGCAAAACATTTTTTTGAAATATTATTGAAACATTCTTCTCTGTTTTATTCCTTTAGAAGTGTAAAGCATATTCCAGAAATATTGGATAGGTTGTACAGTTGCAAGTGTACACTATGTCACTGGAACCAGATCCATAAGTTCCCCAAAACTCTATAGCAGAATACTCGGTGATAGGTCCCTGTGCTCGTTTTACTTGGAGAGGACAGACTCAGAGAGAGGTTTTCTCTATGAGAACTTCTTTTGTGAGTTGATGGGATTAATTGAACGCTAGTTTGGTTATTTACAGCCTAAAAAAAAACAATTGGAGAAAGTTCAAAATGTGAACACACATTTTGAAGAAGGTAACCCGGGAAAAAGCTCTCTTTTATTTCCAGTAGCTGAGCAAGTAACACTGGCCCGAGCTCCCTCCCATGGGGGGCCTCGGGAGGCCGCCTGGGCCCCGTTTGGAAACCAGGGGACCCGATGGCTGGGGGAAGGAAAGGCTCGTTGATGAGACCTTAGCCCGGCTTCCTACCCCGCAGGCCCGCGGCTCTGGGGGTACCCAGCTCCTGCTGCTGGCTCGGAGCAGCTTTGGAAGGGCCGGACCTGCCCAGCCCCGCACGGCCTGGGGGAGGCAGCCGGGCCGTGTCTGGAAGCAGGGGTGGCCATGGGCAGGGCCGGGCCCTGTCTGGAAGCAGGGATGGCCATGGGCAGGGCCGGGCCGTGTCTGGAGGCAGGGGTGGCCATGGGCAGGGCCGGGCTCTGTCCGGGGAGCAGGGATGGCCATGGGCAGGGCCGGGCCGTGTCTGGAAGCAGCGGTGGCCATGGGCAGGGCCGGGCCTTGTCTGGAAGCAGGGGTGGCCATGGGCAGGGCCGGGCTCTGTCTGGAAGCAGGGGTGGCCATGGGCAGGGCCGGGCCCTGTCTGGAAGCAGGGATGGCCATGGGCAGGGCCGGGCCGTGTCTGGAAGCAGGGGTGGCCATGGGCAGGGGCAGGGCCGGCGTCTGTCTGGAAGCAGGGGTGGCCATGGGCAGGGCCGGGCCGTGTCTGGAAGCAGGGGTGGCCATGGGCAGGGCCGGGCCGTGTCTGGAAGCAGGGGTGGCCATGGGCAGGGCCGGGCTCTGTCCGGGGAGCAGGGGTGGCCATGGGCAGGGCCGGGCCCTGTCTGGAAGCAGGGGTGGCCATGGGCAGGGCCGGGCTCTGTCCGGGGAGCAGGGGTGGCCATGGGCAGGGCCGGGCCCTGTCTGGAAGCAGGGGTGGCCATGGGCAGGGCCGGGCCCTGTCTGGAAGCAGGGGTGGCCATGGGCAGGGCCGGGCCCTGTCTGGAAGCAGGGGTGGCCATGGGCAGTGTGGGGCTGCAGCTAAGCCCCAGAAAGGCTGATTGAGATCTCAGCCGCCCAACACCCAGCTCGGCCTGGGCCTGGGGCATGGCCCAGCCACTGCAGCTTCTGTGTGAAACTTTAACTCTTTTAGTGCTCGGATAAAACTTGCAGACTTTCAATTTTTATTTAAATAAAAAGGAAAAACAAACAAACAAAAAAAAACAAAGTTAGTGAAGCAAGAGCTAAGTTTTTTTAGCTGAAAGGAGAATGAGAAGATGTTATAAAGGTTGGCTGAAAATTTTTTTTGTGAAGTTGTAAGGATGAACTGATATTGTACTGAATATTCTTATAAACCCTGAAAAAAGGCATGTGCGGGTTGGAGTGTTCCATTTGATAAATTGTTAATCAAAAACATCTGTTTGAAAATTTTTCGCCCCAAGGAGAAAAGGGCATCTTTATTTCTGGAGATGAAGCTCGAACAAAGAGAAAGAGAGATGAAAAAAATTTTTGTTTTAGAACAGTTTAGTCTTAAAAGTAAACACCTCATGAGTTTAACATGGCCCATAAGCACAGCTTTGGGAAAGCTGTGAAGATGGGAGAAGCTTCACAATTTGTGAAGTTTTTCCCAGGCAGATGCCAATCGTGAAAGTGAAACCACGAGTGAACTGTTTTTTCCCCTCCTTGTGGAGAAGTCCCTATGGCCTGACAAGAGGAAACGTGTCTCTCCAGAGTGAACTGAAAAGGGCTATTTAAGTTAGGAACTTACTGAAGTAGTTTTTGTGTATTTGTTTTGTTGTTATGAAGGTTGGGAGAGGGGAGGAGGGAGTAGTCTGAAAATCTTATTCTGAATTTGCTTTTCTTTTTCTTTGTGCAGTTAATAAAGTTTTTTATGTCCTTTTAGGCCTGCCTTACTCTTTTGCTCCTGGTTCTGTCTCACAACAGAAAAATGAGTATATTTAAATTGGCAAATCAAAACTATGACATTATTTAGTGCGTTAGCCAAGAAATTCAAATTAAACCAAAACAGTCCCCAATACAGAATGTGTAAAAGGGGATGAGGAAAAGGGAATATAATTCAGTAAATGTACCACTTGTTCCAGCCAGCATGCTCGTGGGGAAAGCAGGTAGGTATCAGCCATTCTACTACCATCTATTTCAAACTTCAGGGAAGCAATGTCAGGTTTTTGACTACTTCGGGAAAATACTTTGCAGATCACTGGTAATACCCAAGTTTCAGGTTCAGTTTACTGGTCTAACTGAAACTAGACATGCTGCAACTTAAGACAACCAATGATGATGTCCTTAATAGAGAGGAAGCAGGATCACTACAAACGAAATGTTTTAAAGAGGTAGCACAAATGAAAATAATAATTTCACCGTAAGCCCACCATGGGCCTATTTAGCCTGGAGAGGAGATGGGCAAGAAGGGATTTTATCAATGCATACAGATATCTTAAGGGCAGGTGTCAAAAGGATGGGGCCAAACTGTTAAGAAAAGCAGAATTAATTATATGAGAAATTAGGTAAAAGTAAAATTTAGAGCAAAGAAAGATTAGAAATCCATTTCCTATTTCCTGATGGCTCATGGAAGAATTCAATGCAAAAGGAGAAAAGAAAAAAGAAAACTTACTTATAAAACAATACATAGTATTGATAGCAATCAACAAAGAGACAGGACCCCCACTTGCATAACAAAGAGATGAGACCCCCGTTTGATGCAAGCATGAAGACAATGTCTTGATTTCACACATCTATATATATATACACCTTTTCAACTATAGCTGAAAATAGCACAACCACACAATTGGTGTTTCCAAGTAACATTACTTAATCAGAGATCTGCACAGACCCTCTTCACAGACCTGTACAGACCAGCATAGGCACATATAGTCTTGCATGATTCATCTTAAAGCACACCAAGCACACCTTCTGGCTTCCCGTTCAGGGTTCTGCCTCGGCTTGCCAGGGCTTGCGGCCTATCAAACTTAGTATATCCACTTCAGTCATGAGTTGAGCAGTGCTCTGAGCCCTGCTGTCCAGCTGTATTGCTACATAGTATATTCATGTTCGGAGCAAAATGTTACCAAGATTGAATAATCCTAAAATTACAAATCTAGCTTGACAATTACACAGAGATAAAGTTTTTCACTGCTCCTTTAAAAGTTATATGGCTCTGGCATCCCTTTTTTTTTTTTTTCTTCTCCATATGCCTAAAAAAAAAAAATCTCTTCATACTATCTGTAAAATGCCTGTCCTGTTAGGAAAGTATGCAAGAAAATATAATAATCGCTATTGCTACAAGCATTATGTATCTGAACCTCTTCCCTGGTGGCATGTGGCAGGAAAAATGGTAGTAACACACACCATCTTGATGCTGATGAATTGTTCTGCAGGAAAGAAGACACAATGTGGAAAGTGTTTATACTGCAAAAAGGAGCTCGTGTTTGCAGAACAGAGCAGCAGGTGAGAACCTGAGGTAAACAAGGAATGTGGCCTTGGATGGCTGAAACTTTTTCTGTCTTGTATTTCTGTCATTCTGTCAGTACTGGAGAAATATGTGTGAAACAATGCTCAAGTATGGTGGGAGGAAAACGCTCACTGATACCTCTGTTCAATAACTGTCTGTTTGAATATGAGGAACTTATCAGTTTTATGTTGATGCTTTGAGATGCAGGTTTTGGGAGAGGCATCAGGAAAAGGAAGAATGCTACAACTGCCTGCAGAACTTTATATTTATTTCAGGTAAATCAGGTAATTATAACAAGTAATTGCAAGGAACAATTTTAAAACTGCATACTGTCATGATCCATAAGTTTTGTCCTCTAGGGATTAACAAGGCCTTGTTTTAACAATCAGTGGAGTAAGGGAGAGAGAAGATATTAGGGATATTATGAGGTTTTCCAAGAAACCTCAAATGTTTCCTTTCTGAGCCTTCCTGGCGTTGGATTTAACTATCTGCACCCTACCCATACCTGGGCATTCAGTCCTGGGTTTTCCTCCCCTTCTCCTTGCTTGTTAATGGAACTGCATCTACCGGTATTAAACAGCCACAAGTATCATGGTTGTGGAAAGTATAAGAAATAATTCAAATCTCTGCTGTCCCAAAGCCAATTTCATATCAATTAAATATTTATTCGACCACGGGAGAAGGTATTTGATGTCATGTTATTCCAGCTTCGTGAAAATTGCTGCTATGATAAACATTTAATAATTTATAGAAAGCAGTGGCTCCCATAATAGCTTCCATAGGAGAAAGAAAAGGAAAAACATTTGGTAGATAGGAGACAGCTGGAATTTGGGAGATTTACTCTACAATTATATGAAACCCAGCAGTCCCAGACAGACATCTATGGCAGCTTCTACATTCTTCAATTATTGGCCATGACCCACCCAGCTGCTTTGCTAAAGCAAATGCATTGTTATGTACATGTCAAAGGCATTAAGAAATTTTCATGAGGAGTTGTGCTTGGTGTGAGTTACATTCAGCTGAGGGGCTGTGTAAGCATTCTGATAGCACCAGACTCCGGTAGCCAAATAGAGAAGAGCATGTCCACTGGTAGGGCTGGGGTTATGAGTACGTCTGCTTACAGAAAAAATTGACTTGATTGATACCATACGTGGTGCTGGAAGATCAGAAAGGAAGTTAACTTCCAATTTTGAAGTTACCTGTGATATCTTGGTAAAAATCTCTCCTGCATCTCTCCAATGCCATTTTTCCTGTATCTGCCAAATGAAAGGCACATTTGGAGAGCAAAATAAAACTAAGCTAAATAAATATAATTTATTAAGCTAATAAATATAATTTGTAGTTACAAGCAAAAGTTGATTACACACTCACTGACATGAAAGCTACTTACATCTTGTAAGGCTGGAGAATTGAGTAAGATCCAAATACAAAGTTGTAGTTTACAAAGGGTAAGAAAAGAGTGGAAACCATAAGACAATAAATATTAAAAAGCATGGAAAGGAAGCTAAATACTTAGGAAATTAAGTTGAGAGGCAATATGTATATGTATATATATAAAGGAAAGGTAGGTAAGAGGTTTTTATAGACTTTGTTGTCTGCTATATGCTTCATATTTTGAATAATTAGAAAACATGGTGTAATATGACCCTTGAAACAAAGCTGCTTATAAACAGCCTCTTCCCATGTGAAGAGAATTTTGAGTTTAAACCCTTTTGAAAGACTAGAGCTATAAGAAAATAGAAAGATGTTTTCATAAGTTATGGATTCATAAACTCCTTGTCAGAGGAGGATAATAAAGAAAAATTGGATTGGGGCAAATGTTAACACTGAGGTTATATGTAACTACTTTAGAATCTAAATGTCAGTATCCAGAGAAAAAAGAAAAAAGAAAGACCTAATAAAGAAAAAATAATTACACACAATTCAGTTAGTGAAAGACTGGTAGTAAAGAACTGGAATCATATTCTTAGGCATGATCTTCTCTAGAGCTGATTGTACATAGTTAACTTTTATTCCTTTTATTTCATTTTAAAGATTGAAGAACAGTAATGAAAGTGGGAGAAAGAAAAAGGGTCTAAAAACTAATTCTGTGATTACATATCATACTGGAATATATCCCTCTTTTCCCTTGCAAGTTTTCTCTGATGCTAAGTCAGTTATTTAAATCAAACTTCTATGCAGTTCCTACAAATAATATAAGATCTAATTCTATTTTTCTCCAGTCTCCAAAATTAAATATTTCAATTTTATAATAGTGCAGATACCTTCTGATACAGTAGCTTTCCTATTGTCCAGATTCTCTCATCCAAAAATAACAGAGAATTCCTTTAAAAGGTAGCAATTCCAGAGATTTCTTTTCCTGATATGTTCTGATATGCCACTGCACCAATTTTAAATCCTTTAAAAGTAATGAAATTTACAGAATCAGTGCATAGAAATGATAAAACTATGATAATATTTGTATTTATTTTAATTTATTACAAATACAAAGGTTAATGTATAATTTAAATTTTCCCTTTGGGTTTCTCTCCATCTTATTGTTACACATTTTGAAATGGGCATTTCTATAACTGGTCCTCAACACTGGATCTTTGCCCATTAGTTGGAGTAAGACAGTCTTGGGAAATGTGAATCCCACTCAGTATCTACTAGGAACTCACAAAAATCAGCTGTCTCAAAATTACTTCCTTTTCGACAGACTTCTAAAGGTGTATCCAATTTGTGACAAAATATCCTTCAGTTTCCCCCCCTCCCTGCCTTTTCCCCTATTCTTTACTACATGAAATTGTTCAAAAAGGAGAAACAAAAGCCCTAGGTTACTAACCGTGAGGTAGGGACTGACTGACTGCATGGATCAATCTCACTGGAAAGTCAGTTCAAAGGCAAAGAAGCAGATGGCTCTCTGTTATACATGCAGACATTTACATGGAAAACATTTAAGATTTTTAACCTTTACCAAAAGGCTTTACCTATACAAGATTATTTGAAAAGGGTTTTCAAATAAGAGTCTTTCAGAGGTAATTTACAATAATTTACTCCAAGACAAATCAATGTCATGGTTTATGCCATCAGTGTAAACAGTTGGAAGAAACACTGACCCAGGTATCACCAGTGGATCATTTTTAGCACTACATACATATGAACGTGTGTGTGCACAGCACATATACTTGTTCATGGATGATAGAATCTGGTATCAACCTCATGCCACTTTAGCATACTTTATTACTGCAAAAAATAAAACTCTAATGGACAAAATTTTGTTTCCTTTAAAATGGCACATTTCCCATGGGTAGGTCTGTAAATAATATAAGCAGGAAATAATTTCTGCAGTGTTTTATGAAGACCATAAAATGTAAATAATTATGTCTGTAGGAGGGCAGTAGCCATGGGACTGCTTATGTCCTGGCAAAACAGAAAGCCTGTGGCACTAAGTACAGTAAGAAACGCAGACATGCTAAATCCCATGAAAATCTTTTCAGCCGTACAAACTTGTCTTCTATGTGTAAATATGCAGAGATTTGAGGATGTGCTGAAGGTGATATGGTCAAAAGCAATGTCAAAGATCAGAAAAACAAAAGATGTTGCTTACTGTCATGTGTTTCAGTTTTTATTTGGATATATTACCACTTAGTTTTCAGTAAATCTTTCCAAACATACATCTGAATATTTTTTGGAAGTGTTGAAACTTTTGAAGAGATTGATAATGTCCATTTTCACAACTACAACTTAAATCTAAAACTAGACACTCAAAAGAAAAATTGAATCTATTCTCCACATGAAAACTAATAGTATGAAAATGAAAAAATGGGAATCACTATTTTATTAAAAGAAAAATTATTTGAGTAAAATAGGAATAAAGTAGTTATTTCAAAATGAATTTCCAGGTAACAATGTATGTCTTAAAACTGACTCACTTAAGCTAATGGTCATTGGAAATGAATAAGACCACTTGAACAGTCGTTACTAGTCTTTTTGAGTTTTCTTGACTCGAGGCCCAGTGATTTCTACTGCTCTTCAATCCTTTAGATGGCAAATTGTGAGACTATGGCTTCAGGGGAGTGAATTGCTCTTCAGTCTGCTCTTTGTTTTTCTTGTCTTTATTGTCACTTCAACAGTATCAACTCAATATGGTGTCCTGGTTTTAGCTATTGGAAACAGAACCACATTTTTATTTTCCTTTATGTACAAGTTCAACTGCACTTAAAGATGAATATTGTTCTTCTGTATTCTACATGCATCCCTTTTTGATTGCATTATTGTCAAAATGTAGTCAAATGGACCTTTGGAAAGAAATCAGTAGGATAAGGTCATGGCAACTATTTCCAATACAATTTTTTATTTCCCGAGGCTGCACCAGTTCTTCATAGAGTTCTTTATTAACAACATTAGGGAAATGCCCAATAAAAAAGATTTAATCTCAAAATCTTACAAAAGAAACATCCTTAAAAATTAACTTAAGACAAAGAATGTAAGTACAAGTTTTATTATAAGTGCTATGTGCTCCCTGAGGAAAACATCACAAAACCATCACCTTCACAGATGTTCTTCCAGTAGTATATGCAGCCTAAGAAACAGTAACAACAAAAAAAGGAGCCTGTAATGCATGACAAACTGAAGGTAAAATAATGTTGAGTCAGTCAGATATCTCTGCAGACAATGTAGGGGAAAAGAGAGTGCCAAAAGCTTCCTGCAGATACCTAAACAAAAGCTGAATAAAGCAGAGAATCTGGTACTGTAAAGTGTATATACCAGACATGACTACGGGAAAGTATATTTCCATTTCTCTGACATAAAATACACTGTGATGAAGTATCAGCATGGATGAGCTGCTCTGCTTATCCTGCAAGATGTGATATACTAAAAGTGAGTCCTATAAAAGTCAGTTCAAGTTAAAAATGAATCTCTGAAAGCACCATAATTAATAGCACAGTCAATAATGACTAGCTTCATGAAGCTAACTAGGGTAAATAACTAAGAGGACATCCTGTAGAGAAGAAATGTACATACTGTATTTACTTTTTAAAATCTAATGAAAAAGCAACACAAATAAGCAGAACCTCTTCTTGATAACTCCTGTCCCCTATAAATAGTTCATTTGGCACAGACACTCTGTTAATCCAAACTTCTTCAGTATTTACTTTTGAAAGTGAATTCCAGAAGGTCTTTATGCAGTTTCTGTGTTGAATGGCATTTACTAGCGGAAATTAAATTCTTAAGTTTCCTAACAAAGCTTGAACTGAGGTTTTTGAGTAGGAGAGGCATATTTAATGAATGCTAGCATGATCAAAGCCTACAATCAGGACAGCTAGAAATAAGCTTGTCTTAAGCTAGGGCTACACATTGTTGGCAACATAAAAACTGAAGAATGTCTATCAGCAGAGAGCCATCTATGACAGATGCAGTCAATAAACACATCAGAACATCTCTTCTGAAGAAGAAAAACAGGAGTCTGCTCTGTTCCAGTACACTTTTATAAAAACTGATGTCATGTCCAAATGGACATACCCTTTCTCCTAGCAGATTTTATTATTTCAGGCAGGGAAGCTCAGGACAAGATAGAGCAGGCCCATCTGTACCTCTGCCCTGTATTAAGGACATGACCATGATTCCTTTATGGAAAGAGTACCAAACTTTGTCAAACTGCATAATACCACTTTTCCCTAGATCTTATCTGTGTTATATTTAGTTCATGAGGACTTTGGAGCACTGGCAATTTCTCATAGGAAAAGTACAAGTCTTTCCTATTATAGAGAGTATATTTTTGCGGTGCTCTCTGGATGTTGACAGGGCGAACAAAAAAAAAGACTACATATAGGCATAACCAGACATTGTTTCCCTCTATGTGAGATGGAGGTGTAAAATAGAGTTTACTTACATCAACTGGTTGATCTGAGCCTTCTTTTCCCCTCATTTCTCAAAGCCAAAATTAACCTGATTGAAAGACTTTCTGACAAATCTTCATCCTCACAGTTGTGAATGCTTTTTCATATTCCTACTGAAATCAGGCATTGAAGCAGTAAAATATCACAGGAAAGGCATATCACATACTAGTGACTGGGAGCAGGAAATAATGGAAAAAATGAGAAAACATATCTGGTAAAGGTAAGAGCTTGAATCATTGAGATACTGTACTTCAAAAGAGTAAAACAAATTGCTTGTGATTCCCAAGCTGAACCTCAGCTATGGAACTCATTTATAAATAGTCAATGAAAACAGACAGAAAAGAACGAGAAAGACACACTGTCTGGAAACCAGATTCAACATTATGTGAGGTGAGAAACAGCAAACTGCAAAGGAATTTTTCCCACATTTTTCCACCCCCTAAATTATTTAAAATAATTTCATTCATGTATTTTACTTCATGGACTAATGGAATATTTGAGTTTACTTTAAAACTTACTAATGAGAGAAAACAATTGTATTTTAAACTCTCACTAGAGGGAGCTCCAAGTTTATTTATAGCTAGGAAAGGGCGCACATGCAAGGATCTCAGCATGCGTTTTGGTAAAATTAAACAGCCTGATAGTAAATTCTGCTTTAGCCCATTAGATGAATTCACATACATTTATATAGAATTACAATAAACCTCCAAGAATTGAAAGTTCAGCACCAATTTTACTGGTGCAAAAAAAAGTATAATTAATAGTTATAAACCATGTTTTCTGTAGATAGGCCAGTAATTTATCTTGATTTGAACATTCAGTTCTGCACTACTGGCAGTTACCATCAGACTTTGTTCCTTGTCTAAATTATTGGTAATTGTAATTAAATTTTGTTGCATTTTCTAAAACCAATTGTCTTTTTGTAACTCAATTCCCTTTCAGTTTTGAACCCACTGATAATGAACAGCAACATACAAATACGTAGAAATTAAACTCTTAACTTAAAAGGCAGGAGACACATAGCACCCTGAGACCATGGGTACTAAGCAGTTTATGAAGGAGAAAACCTAACTTACCCACAGGCACACAAGCAGGACTGTAGAGTAGTTGAAAAGGGAACCAGGAATGGGTTGAAAAGGGAATTTATGCCTTGATGTAATTGCTAGACCACAGGCCTTCCTTTTATAATGTGCCACCTACAGTTCAACAGGCTCATGAAACCTTCTTGCTTCAGTGTTTACCAGTTCTCAGAAATCTATTCCAGTGCCACAAGCTCCCTGCAATTGCTTCTGAAAATTGACCTATATCAGTAAGAGCATATAGTTACTCAAATAAGGAAATGAACCTAGCAACCACTAAAAAATCAAGTCATTAATTTCTGTTTCAAATATTTAATGACTTAAATTAGTGTATAATTCTTGTATCACTAACGAGACCAGAGAGAGGACACTAATATTTGTTTAAACATCAGTGTTTAAGCACAGGTACGGATGGGCATACGGTTCTTTTTAAAAAATATTGTAGAATTAACTTAAATGAAGAAATAGCCTAAGAAACAATGATTATTCATCATGGAAATGGGGGGAGCAGCCATCTTTCACATAGGCATTTCCATTCAGCTTGCATACAGTTGCACTGGGGAAAATGCTGACCTTCCATGACAGTGAGCCTGCATCACCTTGGACAAGAGAATTGGAATTTTTTAGGCCATAAAAAATTAAGTGATCTGAAACAGTACCTTATGGTGATATATTAAGATGTGAATATGTCGAAATTCAAAATATCGCTAGTTCTAAAAGCCCTCCAACGCCAAATTGACATACATTCAAAGTCAGATTTTAAAAAGCCTAAAGGAAGAGCCCTGGGTGTTACCCTCCTTGCCACAGTCCTATGTCTCTCTCATTTTCAGGATGCAGAATGTGGTAAGTGGCAAAAGAGTCTCAGATGATCTAGCAGCTCTTTTCTGAAGCTGTGGAAAAGCAATGCTAAAATAATACACGTGTTCAAAGACAGAGATGAGTATTTATGGATATCGAGACAATAAAAGTTCCTTCAAATACTAAGAGATTGTAAATACTTTCAAGGTAACACTCCTTTTGGTATTTGTGATTTGATTTTGCTTGTTTAAAATACATCTTTATTTTTAAAAGCCATTAGATGGCATATAGCCCACCACAGGGTAAAACATTGAATGAGACCAGAACTTTGGAACAGATTCTTTGCTACGGAAGTACCGAGTCTTCATCAATTACATTTTTTTGTATTATTGAGTTTCTTCATATTAAGATTTTGTGCAAGTTAATGGGAAAGTTTTTTTTTAAGTATATGCTTTGGTGCCTTGGGTTTTAGCTTTTATATTTTTCAGATTCTCTGCTGCTTGGTGGGTAACTCTGAAACTTCAATTCTCTTCATTGGGTAGTTACACAAAATAATCCCTTCCTAGCTAGAGAATCAAGGACAACCGGTACACAAAAAGCATAAACAAATGGCTAAGGGAAGGGGGCAAGCCAGGGGATTGAAAATTCATGGCCTGAGGCTGTGGTTGGACAACTGATCCCATAATGTAGAAGAACCAAAACTTAAAAAAGTGTGAAAACTCATGACCAGGATCCACTTTGGTTCCACTTGGGTGTAGCCCCAGCCGGGCTCTTGACCTGCCCAAGATGTATCATGCCCATCATTCTTAACAAGATACAGCAGCACTGTACTTCTCCATAGAAACCATCAAAGACTCATCATGCCAGATGAATGAACACTGAGCTTTTATTAATATTATATCTTTGCTAATATTGCTACTGTTAAATCTGAATTAATCGAGCAATTAAAAGAGTTGAGTTGTCCTCCTCATCATCATCTTATTCTGTGATGCTATACAAAATCCTAGGTCTGTATTCAGTTAGCCCCTGTTATGCATACTAACTTTTCTAATATTCTTTGAGATGCTTCAGGCACTTTATGCTTGAATGAAGGATGCAAAGTATTTCTACTCCTTGTCTGAGGAGATCTGTTTTATATGTCTCTTCATTCTAAAGCAATTGTTCAAGAAGCAATTTTTGCACATCACATAAAAAATGATAATAAGATAAATCCCGACATTCAGGATTTTACAGTGTCATTTCTAGTCATTTTTACAATAAATGCACCTGAAATATCTGAGATGCTAAATTAGAGTGTTAACATGAAGCAGGCAGAACACTAGACTAGCTGATAACAGGAAAAAAATATATCTATTTTTTATCATTGCTTATAACATTTTCATGCATTGCTTATGTATGGTGTTCTGGAGTGAATTATGATGATAATCTATTTCATGATCCTCTGCTTTATGCCCAAAAATTGTTGCTGTAACTTTAAGGTATGGGAGTGAGTATGTGCAGCGCTGGGGAGCTGGGGAACTTTGGGCTTTTTGGCAGTCATTTTTCAAAGCCTCACTGCCCAGGCATTCTGTAGCAATGTGTTGTTTGGTTTTGCTTGGCTAGTCTGTTTTTTTGATAGCGAGGGGTCCACAGAGGTGGCTTCTGTGAGAAGCTTCACCATGTCCAGCAGAGTCAATCTCTGCTGGCCAAGGCTAGGCCAATTAGGGATGATGGTAACACCTCTGTGATAACATATTTAAGAAGAAATCAAAACCAAAGTTGTGGTCAGTTTTAATTCCAGACAGAGAAGGGGAAGAGATGAGAACATGTGAAGGTAAAGAGCATGGAGACACCAAAGTCACTGGAGAAGGCGGTGTTCTAGTCACTATAGCCGAGATTCCTCCACAGGCTGTGGTGAAGCAGCTGTGCCCCTGCAGCCCGTGGAGATCCATAGGGGGGGAGATCCACCCACAGCCAGTGGGGATCCATGGGGGATGCAGAGATCCACCCCCAGCCCGTGGGGATCCATGGGGATGCAGAGATCCACCCACAGCCCGTGGGGAAGGTGCCCATGCCGGAGCAGGTGGATCCCTGGAGGAGGCTGTGATCCAGTGGGAGACCCGGTGGAGAGAGGGGTCCCTGCTTCCAGGCTGGAGCAGCCTGTCCTTGGAGGGCTGCACCCCGTGGAAGAACGACCCACACCACAGCAGTTTTGGGAGGACTCTTTGCCTGTGGGAGGAATTCGTGTCACAGCAGTTTTGGGAGGACTGCTGCTCATGAGATTGGAGCCACACTGGTGAGGTTCGTGGAGAAATGTTTCTCCTGGGAGAGACCTCACATTCTCACAGGGGAACAACTTCTCTCCCTGAGCCAAGCAAAAGAAAACCTTGGGTGATGAACTGACCAAAACCTCACTCCCTGCCTGTGCTGTCAGTGGTCAGGAGGGAGGGTGGGGGAAAAAGATATTTTTAAGGGCTTATTTAACTTCTCATTATCCTGCTCTGATTATGTTAGTAATAAATTCACTTTGTATCTCTAAGCTGAGCCTGTTTTGCCCTCGGAGCATTTTCTTCAGGTCCTTAAGTCATTAACCCTTAGTTAAATTTTCTCTCCTCTGCTCAGCTGTAGCAGGGACGTATGAATGAGCAGCTTTCATGGGTGCCTGGTGTTTGAGCACTGTCAAGTCACAACAAAGCTTTTCCCTTCTCTGGCTCGAAGGAGCTGCAGTAGTAATCTTTCAGCTGCTTTGACGTAAACTGAAGTCCATTTGCTAGTCCAAGACTGGAGAACTGGGACCCATGGGAGCAGCGTCATCCCGTGCCATCTCCAAGCCTAGAGGAGCACCTGTACTCTGAGACAAAAGGCTGGACATGAAACAGCAACAGATCATAAAACTGGAATTTGGAAATATGTTTTCTATCTGAATCAGTCCTCTTCCTGTTTATTTTTGATTAATTAGTAACATCATCATAATGGCTCACACAATCAAAAACATAAGACCTACACCCTGGACTGTGAAACCCCATCTCTTACTCCATGGCGTAAACAGATATGGTTGGTTTAGTCAGAGACACTACAGACATTTTTGTTAAATCAGAACTTTCAGAACTTTCTGAAAGTGTAATAATATAAATTGAAGTTCATGTGTTCTCATTTCAAAAATAGAGGTAAGCAAGAACTACACACCAAGTACCATCAGCAAAAAAACTGTCAAAGCTGTAAGTGTTAGTAGATAAGCTACAGCTTACAGCTACAAGTTATTTCTTAGTACATCTTGATTTTCTTTTTTTCTCTGCACATAACTGATCTTGGTGGTACTCTTCCTCCCAAACATATTTACAGCTTTTAATGATATGGCAGAGACAAGTATTTACACATCTTCTCAAAGGCAACATGTACAGGAATCCACAAGTCATCGTGCCAGCAAACTATCAACAATACTAGGTGGCAGGGGATTTCTTTAATGCTTTAATCATCAATCATTCCCTGCTGCATTATACATTTGTGGACACACACATTTAGAGAGCTAGGGAACTACAGCTTGGAAATTCTTTTCAGGCCTGGATTTCTCCTGACTCTCAGTTCCATTCCCAGGCTGACAAGCTGACTGCAGCTTCAGTTAGGGAGGAGTCTCCCAGGGTGATAACATGGTGAAAAACAGAGTGGAATTCATCATAAAGATTAACCCCTGGTGTCTTTGCCGTGGGACACATCCTGAGGTGCTGTCCCAAGGATGTTTTTCCCAATTGTCCAATGAGCTCCTGTCCTGTCCTGGCTGCACTAACACACTTTAAATCCGGGCTGTCTGTACAATAAATTGGCCTTTTTTCCCCAAAGAGCTCCGTGTGTGTTGCTGTCCGTTCTCTCTCTTTGCAGCGCAGTAACCACATACATGTCTGTTAAGTCTCATGCAAAATCCATTGAAGGGTTTGGATACATTTGGGCATTGTTTGTTGCAAAACATATTTTCACCCTAAGTATTCTTGTGCCACCAAGAGGTAGCGTACCTCCCCAGAAGAGATGTTCCATCCCAGCAGAGGACTTTGTCCTTGGGACACAGTGCTGCTGGAACACTAAGTGACACTGGAACAGTGGCTTTGACAGGCAAGGTCCTGTGTGTTTGTGGCCACAGAAGGTCAGTTTGTGAGCTCAGGCTTCAAGCAGGCAAGAAGAAAACAGTGCCCTCATAAACCTATCTGTGCATTCTATATGATGTGAAAGAAAGCATACAATTTTAAAAAAAAAATTTCCAGACAGTTTGCAACCTTGGGTTTAAAAGGCTAAGATAGGGTTTAGATACTACATAAGCTGTTAATTGTATTCAATTCTTCCCTTCAAGAGCTAAACACAAAAGAATTTCTGTTTATTTGAAAAGTAGATACTGCATTTTATCAACTGTTGACATGCTTGGTCTTTGAAATATGACATATGTCAAGCCCAGTTAAGCTACACCCCAGCAAGAACAATTCTTATTTATTTTATTCTGGCATCTGGGCCAGGAAGGACTTGAGGAAGATACTTTTTTAACTATTTCTACCATTTGTTCCTCAGACTACTACCCCATTGACTCCAGAAACCTGAAAATAGCTAGTGACATCTGCCCAAGGTGTCTCCTGGGATAAGGACGAGAGCAGTAGCTGAGGTGTCATTCAGTCAGCCTTTCTTATGCCACTTTCATGTTTCCAAAGCAAGAGAAGAGAGAAAGCCAAAAGAACAATCTCAACGTAGTCAAATAAAGTAACAGCCTTCAACCTAACTCCTCTTTCAAAAATTGAACTCTGTTTAAGAAAACAGAACCAAAAACGCACAGCAGCAAGCAGAAATACATCATCATTCACACTATATGAGCAAATACAGAACTTAGAGACATATGTGCAAAAGAATAAGTTTTAACTGCCTTGTGCCTTACTGGACATGAAAAAAGTTTATGTTAGTAGAAATAGTGGAAAATGCTTTTCTGACACTCAAAATATTTCCAAAGACAATTTAGTTTTCAATCAAGAAAATCAATAATGCACCACCAGAAGTTCTCAAATACTTTTAAAATTTTGAAAATATTTGTGTATTGCTTCAAGAGACATACTTATATGCAGTTCAATTTAGTTGCAAAGATATTTGTGGAATTACAGCTTTTGTACAGGAAGACTGTTGCACAGAAAAGAACAGTAGAATTTGCTTTCATGTAGGAAAGGGAATATTAAAAGTTACAGAACTGTACATTTAAGTGTAACCTAAAGGTCAAGTTTTATAATTGAAACTTGTTCTGAACAATAGAACTGAGTCCTCTTGATGACTGGGCATCTTAAAATGCGATTCTTGCCACCAAGACAGCATTCAAAAGACAAAAGATAGCATAAAAGGTAAAAGATAACATTTTATAATCAATTTACATTAACCAGGAAACCAATTATTGCAATAAATAAGTTACTTAATAAAGCACTTCTTTCTCCTTTTAGAAAACAAATTTCCCAATCCCAAAAAAAATTTCAGCCAGCAAAAAATTACAGACAAGATTCTGTCTTTTGCCATGTCCTTGTCCACACAATCGAGTTTAATACTGACTTAATTTGCCATTTAGTTAAGGAATATCAGAACTGTAGCCTGCACTTATCTTGATAAGTCTAGAACTTGTTCATCTTTTCAGCCAAAAAAAAAAATAAATCCCACTTTGTTTTGAAGAAGGGATCGTTTAGAATTATATTCTAAGTTTCTCCCAAAAAGTCTTATTGAAAAACAGAAACTAACATTGTGATATCTATTAATAGGTAAAGTCTCATTATTCTTATGTTGTTCTGCTTTACCTTCAAAAAAGGATAAAAGAAAAAAACCTCAGATAAGCAAAAGATGTTGAATTTTTGTTGTTTGTTTGTTTTGAGTTTCAGTTTGTTTTTCCTTTTTCCCTGTAGATAAACTGATTTCACATTTTATTCCAAGTTGCCACAGGAAGAATATTCATGTTTACAAAACTGTAAGGGTTTATAACCACAAAATTAAGAACTGTCACCCTCTTGAATTCTCATTTGTCCATCAAAATGCTGGGAGCCATCATTTAGGACCATTAGATACAAAGGTGTTAGATAAGATGAAGTTTTAGTCCACACTTACTATCTATTATCTACTATAAGTTAAATTGATTAATAGAACACAAGCAAGGCTGGTGAGGTCCTGCAGTGCAAAGTGTTGCTCTCTGGCAGCAAGACAGAGCCAGAAAAACAAGACTTTAGTGTAAGACAAATACAAAAATACTCAGTAAGAAGTGGGATTTAGACATCAAACTTCCTGAACTGTTTAAACACTTTGATTTAAAAACAAACTGAATACAGTGTCTCCACAATTATGTTCTTTCTCTTTTAAATGTGAAAATAGTAACAAACATAGAGCTTACTGGTAGCCCTGAAACAGAATGAAAAGGGCCAAATGGGAAAGGCTGAAGAGTAAACAAGGAAGTCAAAACTTAAGGTCCAGTTGTTTTCTAGCCCAAGTTAGCACGAAGCCTTATAGTTTCTGTGGTAACTTGTCCATTGGGCACAAACGGAAAAAAAAAGTTGCAGCCTCAAAATGAGAAACAAGTCAGAGTATTTAAAAAGTGGCATAATAAATATTAAGGTAATGAAAGCAACTGAAAGTTAAACAACTGCTTTTAAGAAAGAAACCAAAGATGCATGTTTAAAATATATTATACTTAGAAATAATTATCACTTCAAAAGTGGAAAGGAATGAGAAAATTGTCACCAAAAAAGAGAAAGCAAAATGTAAGGTGAGGTGAAAAGTCCCAAATGAAATTAAACCAAAAATATTGATGGCCAGATGAGGAAAGTTACTTTTGTGCAAAGGCCAGAAACAAAGTTAGGAATTCAAGCAGAGAGGAAGATTGTTTCAAGTGCTTTATAATGACTAAAACACAAGCAAGAGGAGAATATTTTCTTGTGAAAAAAAAGAGAGTAACAGACCTTGTTAAACTTTGAAAAATATGAGATATATAGAAAGAAAGGAATTAACATTGGTGACAAAATGGGAGAACAAGATTATGAGTCAAATTCCTAGTGCTCGTTATTAGGGTTTCCAGGGCTAATCATAAAATGATCAGTTGTACAGAGTATTTTTTTTCCCCAGACTCATTTTGCACCCTTTACTGCAGGCTGGAACTAGGTGAAGGCAATGATCTGGGAACATCTACCTCAAGACACTAAACTCTGCATTTTGTGTAACTGATTTTCCTCAAGATGAATGCCATAACTCTTGCAGTACTTCAGTGCTGATAAGTTGGATCAAGTGATAGGACATTGTTGAAGACAGAAACCTGGAAACCTGACCAACAACATGCTTTCCTGTTTTCTTTTTCCTCTTAAATAGTGGACACTGATTGTTGCCAAAACAGGATATCAAACAAGTGATTTTGACCTAAGTCTGTATAGGAATTCCTTTGGGTTATGAAGGGCAGAAAAAAGTAACAGTTCCTTCCCAGACCTCTCCATTGTCTGTGCTTTACTTTTCCCATCAAAGCAAAAGAATTCAGGAGGAAAGCATATGGAAATCAAAATTAGAACAGCAGAAAACAAAATTTTACAAAAACGAAAGTAAAAGGCATCATATTTAATTCTACTGTAATAAATATTATTAACAGAAAAAGAACATGCCGAAAATACATTGTATTAAGCTCTATTAATTTTGAGGATGACAAGATGTCTATAAATAAATTAAGAATAACTTTGTACTTGTTTGAATGGCGCTTGCTACTTCCTTCCTGACTAAGTGACCAAGCCAGTCATATCCTGTATGAAAACTATGTACAAACAGCATTCTTCTAGAAATGAAGAAAAAATATAAAACTCCCTCAGCATTTGTTGCATCATTTAGTTAAATTAGTCAGAGGACAAGGCAATATCACTCTCAAGAAGAATAAGATGTCAACATTTGTAATAAACTTCATTCAACTTAATTTGATTACCTATGAATTGAGAAGATTTATGTTCTCTTTAGGGTTTTATAAAGAAAAATAAAAAGGGTGCATAAACATACAGACAGAGTTCCTTATTCCTAAATCACTCCAATTTTCTCTCTAGAACTTTAGTCAATTGAAGTGAGCAGCAACAACTGGCAACTCATACTAGATGTTCTGTAGAGTCTCAAAGAGCAGGAAACCCAGCCATTCTAGCAAATTCATATTCTATTTCTCTAGTTTTTTATTTTATGGGAGAAAACTTCCAGAATTCATGGAATTTTCCAAGACAGATATTTTTAAGAAACACACAAGTCAGTATAATTGTACTTTGATTTATATACTTCAGAAATTGCCTTTCTGCAAGACTGGTTTTATTAAATTCAGTCTTTATTCTATCAAAGTGGCATTGAGTTAAAAAACCCAACATTTTGCCTTGCCAAAGCTGACAGGGCAAAAACCTCTATTCCTTAGTATTTTTCTCTTTAAAGCTACACTAACAGAGCTTGCCTTAGCCAGGATCCTGGAAGAGAAAGCATGTAGATCTTATATGTCTCATCCTTGGACAAAAGAGAATCACACAGTAGGAATCTAGAGTATGGCAATATGAGATTTTGATGGTTGTTCAGTTAAATAATTCATTAGTTCCCTTCTTCAGGCTCAGCACAGTGGTTTTTGGGTGAAGGAAAGATTGAACAAACTAATACTTCTATAAGGGTGTTTTCCTTGGATACTTTTTGAGTGTCAAAGTCAAAACCTTTATAATATAAAAAGCAAATGTGTACCAAAATAAGATGAGAAAAAGCTTAAATGTGGACTAACTCAAGTTTATATTAGTGATTTCATGAATTTCTGATATTTAGTTCTTTCTCAATTCCTAGGTAGGGAAAGCAAAAATCAGTTCAGACCTCTCAGTCACAGTTCCACTGCCATGCCCAATGTGATTGGCCTGTTATTCCTTATTAGATCAGGAAAAGAATGGGAGAAAAACAAATTAAGGAAAAGAACAGTGAATGTACCTACCAGAAGAAGACTTTGCTAACAAGGGGGGAATTTATTTCCTAAAAGTAAGTAACAGAAAAAAATTTTTTTAAGATATTCAAGAAGGCACTGTAGAAATTAGCATGCATTTCGGTACCTGGGTAGGACTGATCAACATACATCAGTACGTGCCTTTGAATCAAATTCATTAAACAATTCTTGTTAACAACACCTTAAAATAGTTAGCATCTGACTACAATCTGAGTTTACAAGAAGCCCATTCCATTACAACACAAAAGTATAGCAGCAGAGTAAGGAAGACTATTGCTTACTTAAAAGATTTATGATACCTGATGTAATTTAGGGTGCTGTTTAGAAGTGCTAGCTATTTTATTTTCATACACAAAAGAACATATGCATTTTAGAAATAATTATCTGAAATTGTCAAATCTTCAAAACAGAAGCCTGAGGCTACTTGATTCCAAAAACTATACAGCCAGATATTTTTGACATAATTGTAATGCCACAAGAGGCTGATGTAGTTGGATCCAAGTGACTTCAACATGCCTTCCTTCTCCCTGCCAAAGGCAGGAGTACAAAAATCTAAATGAGAGACCTAAATGCTTGCAAATACTTTTGCATCTATAAATACATAGTTCCTCAATATACCATTTCCCATTTATTATTTTACCAGAAAACCGGCACATTTTAGGACTGAGACTAATAGGCAGCCAAATCCTTTTGCGCTATGTACTTTTGGAAAAAGACTTGCGTCTTCCAGAACCACTCAGAACTTTCTATTTATAGCATTCAACTCCCTGCACAGATAACTCCATATAATTCTCTCTTTTCCATGATGTCATTTCTAAATTTTACTAAACTTGTGTTTTCAGGAAGTTTTTTTCTTTGTTTTTTGTTTTGGTGTTTTAAAGCAGATTAACGTAGATAATATTACAATGCTGATACAAATATCACAAGAGTTTATAAAGTCTACCAGAGTTTCTATATATATATACATATATATGGTGTAATAATAAAACAACCCATATTTGAGGTTTCTAACACTGCAGGAAGTAATTTATATACAATGTACTAAATGACATAATTTGTTTCCTGACTGCATATTGTCTAGACGCAGCAATCAGAATTTACAGTTAATTCAGTGTTCAAACATGAAATACAACTGTATTCTGCATCACCACAGGAGCATCCTTTGCCTACCAAAGTTTTTGATTCATGGCCATCAGTTCGTTCTACTTATAATGCTCACAGGCTTCAGACTTGTTTTTCTTAAAATATGTTTTATAATTGCATATAGACACATAACTCAAGACTTAACTTTTAAGAAACCTGAAATTCCTCAGTGACCCCCCCATCTACACTGAGTCATTTTGCTTCTGCTAATATAATGGACACCTGTTAAGCAATTTACGCTCACCATTCAAGTAAAAAGGACTTAAGCACACAGACCCACTTCTAACAGATAAGATACAAGTATTTCACTGTTATATTCAGGCTTTGCAAGTGTAAGATACACTGTGCTACAGGAAGAGTGCTCAGACTTCACTCCTGCTTCCATTTTTTCACAGTTGTTACCAAGTCTGCACTCATCTGTTTTGCAAGTATTGACCTCACATTTCAAATCAAGGAAAGTTTGATCTGTGAGGTCAACATATTCTTTACATAGACATACTTCTATTGCTACTGAGATAGTTTGGGAAATAAAATCCACTATTATAAGTCATTAGTGTCTTTTCTCGGAGTTTGTTGAACAACCTTATCCTCCATTGAAAGTAAATAGCCCATTAAATGAAGGATGTGCACAGAAGAGAAATGATGCCTCTGGGAAAAGTTAGATTTTTATACTCAGTTTCCATTTACCCAAGCCACGTAAGGATAGAAGTCATGACTCCCAGGCAGAGTTGAATGCCTCAGTATGTTAAGCCTCTCTGCTAACTGAATTATTCTGTAGATATAGGCTCATTTTGTGTTTTATTAATGACATTTTAGTTCAGAGGGTAGTGCCAAAGAGCAATAGATCTTCCAGTTATAGCTCATGGTACATCTTTAGGCTCAGTAGCAAAAAGACTGATGCTTACCAGCACTGAAGACCAAGGACATACAGTATAAATTTGTGTCCCAGTCTCCATCCCTCTATGAGCTAATATTCTCTTCTTCCCCCTTTCTCTTCACGTGCATTCACCACAGAAGATGCCCCGAAAAGCTCATCTGAGAAAGAACCACATTGAAGGCAAAAACAAATAGGTGTTTTTCTAGCCTTGTACCATCCTGTTAAAAGTCCCAGAGTCAAACCCATGTGATTTCATGCATTTCTAATTTCAGGACAGTTCAAGGGCTGTACTCTGCCTTGGCCTACAAAGATTATAGGTCAAGTGTTTTTAGTCTCTTCCAGACTAACAAGAGATGAAGTGGAAAAGCAAATATCAGAGATAATAAGGTTTAAATCCACACAAATATTTACATCTGCAATATGCAGATAAGCTTTGCTGGCTGTGAGAAGACTGAAGAGCAAATAGACCAGGTCTTGGAGGAAATTCTACTCTCTCCAGTAAAACAAAGAAATGGTTGTCTATTTCTATATTAGGAGCAGCCTGTTTTCCATTGTGGCTGTGACACTTGCATTCATGGTATATATAGTATTAAAAATTATTCTTTGCAGAGTAAGTATCTTAAAAATCAAGATAACCTTGATTTTTTAAAGATTGCTTTACATCTCTAAATGTCAATCCCTACCAATCCCACATTATCTGCTATGTCTAAAATGTCACTGCTCCATTCAAGCTTTCATGCAGAGTCCACATAATCTGAGCACCATGGAACTACAACAGTCTCTGGTCTGTCCCTGGGGGATTCATCAACTTATCTTAGTTATACATTTGT
This sequence comes from Acridotheres tristis, assembly GCA_037013685.1. NCBI lineage: Eukaryota > Metazoa > Chordata > Aves > Passeriformes > Sturnidae > Acridotheres > Acridotheres tristis. The sequence continues at coordinate 13,587,034 of CM072890.1, forward strand.
CACGGTTTTGGTTCAACCAGGCAGAAACACCACTTTATTACTGGAAACTACAAGAAAAAATAATAAGAATCAGGATAAAACTTTCAGAACAGTTCTCTTCTCCCCAAAACTTATTTTCTCTCACACTGACAATGTACAGAAACAAATCACTCAGTTTACCATCTCTAAAAATAGTCTTTCACAAATTTAATTGGGAGAGGAGACTTCTCTCCAGTATATGGAGATTTCTTCCACGAGATCAGTTTTCTCATGGCCTCCATGCTCACAGTGAATCAGCAGCCCTGGAGAATGGAAATCTGATCACTGTGTAAAAATTCCTTCCTCAACAAATGGTCTTCCCACAACCATTACTGAGGACCATATCAATTTACAAGGCACACTTTAAGGACTATAACATTTCAAACAAATGTTCTTTTCATCTTTGAAAACAGAGGGGAGCAGTGGGGCAGCCCTGCTCGGCTACGCCGGGGCCAGGGGGCAGCAGCCAGGATCCCCCAGCTGAAGGGGCTGCCCTGCCGGGACCTGCCCTGTTACCTGTACTGAGGCCAGAACGGAAAGAGAGATTTCCCGGGGTTTGTTTGTTTTAAAATGTGAATTTCACAGAGGTGAGTCCATCACTTTCAGTGGTTTAACCAGTTATCAGTTCTCAAAAACAATCACTGATTGGTTTTTGTCAGACATAGAGGAAGTCTAATTGCTCCTTGCAGAAAAAATCACTTCTGTGGGTTGCATTTAGTGCCAAACCAGCACAACATTTCATTTCTTGAACCAATGTCTCAATATTTTTCTGCAAGTGATAAACCCCTAAATATTTCAATGAGGCTCTTCATGGAAAAAAGTTCTTTACACTGTACTTAGAACTTAATACTTTTGTTCATTTTCTAGTGTTATTAGTCTCCAGTATATTTTGATGTATGTGCAATGTATTTTGATGTATGTGCAGATCCCAAAAAAGTTACTTCAGGAATGGTAATTGCATCAGAACTGAAAATAAAGTAAAAATCTGGCTAACATTTTCTGTCCCAGTAAAATTTCTTGAACATCAAAGTGTATTTCAGGGTACTATTTAACTTTGTCAGTATTCATTTCTTGTAGGTCTTACATTTAAAAATAGCAACACATCAGTACTATGTGGAAAGCTTTTCTTAAGTGAAATCTCCCTATATTGAATTATCTGCTTTATATATCAAAAAAGTTATATGACAAACACTGCATAATAAATTTTAAACAGTAGGCCTCTCAAAATAAATAATATTGTGAACAGCAAATTGAACAGAAGAACAAGGGTTCCCTGTTATAGTATTTCTGACAGTAAACACTGAGAGTATTTAAGTATTGTGTTTTCATAGCTTACATACTTTCGTCTATCATTTGTTGGTGATATGAACAATTTTATATGAGTCCTTTAAAAAAAAAAAAAAACAAAAAACAAAAAAACCCAGTTGAAAATCTGAAGTTCATTGACACTAAATAAAAGATTTCTAAGGCTGCAACTGTGGAAGTGGAGTCCCCAGGGGCAGAGAAGCCAACATTAGCAAACCACAGGGCAGCACCTAGAGGTAGGATGTTGATTTCCCTGGACATTTTCATATTAACATCTGAAAAAAAATAACCAACCAAATAAACCAAACCACCCCAAACCTAAATTCTAAGGGAAAAATTTATCTTAATTACCATAGCTTGAAATTTTCTTCTGCCTCACAAACAGCACTGTTGGTAAATAGTCTACTCCAAGAAATAGGGTCCATCATTGTAATATAACCAAGCACTGTTTATTTTTATCAATAGCCATGTGTGAGTTCCTTTTAGAAAAGACAGGTAGAAGCCAAATAGGACTCGTTTAAATTTCTCCATTCAGACTTCAACCAACACAGCACAACACTAGAAACTACAAAGGGCTTGCCTAAAGACTAGTAAAATAAATACATTTTATTTCTATTATATATATTTATATATATATTATGTAAGGAAAATTTTTAAAGGCAAAAAAATTATATGACATTTCCTTTAAGAGATCATTCATAACATCCCAAAACACTTACACAATGCATCAGTATTTATTTGATTCTTCTCATGATGCAGAAATGTAAACAAAGAAAATCTCCAAACTCGGGAAAACATTTGTCAGAGATGTTTGTTAGCACTGCTTCTGCTTCAGGTATATTAAATGGTGTTTGCAACAAATACTAGCAAGACAAAATCTTTTTTAAAAGAAAAGAATTTTTTCTGTGTCGAAGAATCAAATTAGGAAGCGTGGTTTTTTATTACCTCTTCTATCCAGAATTCAAAACACCAGTATGTTGCTTATGCTGGAAGTTCATTTAATTCTTTATCAACAAGATATGTTAAGAAGCTCAGCTTGTCATATAAGGAATATAGCTCAGCACATCATCTAGCACATGAACAAGTTCTTTAGTGACACTTCTATGGGGTAGAGGAGGTATTTTTAAAATTATGTTATGGTTTACATAACTAATAATCCCAGGAGAACAAACACCTAATTCCTGACCTTACAAACTCTGCTGACATACAAGAGAAAATTTCAGAAGTGTATCCACTATGAAAATTCTGTTTTACAAAAGTTACTGAAGGCTTTAGGGAAAGAGAAATGTGAAAATTTCTATTAGAGAAAGCAGAAGCCATCTGCTTTTCTTGCAAAAGAAAGATCCCAACCATTTGACCATGTTAATGTGTAATAACTGAATTTATAACTAGAAAATGTTCCAAATATTTGTTGCAAAGTTAAAAATATTATCATTTGATTCATATATTCACCTACTTCAGCCAATCACAGGATATAGAGGGTCAATTGCATTCAGATATTCTCCACTTGCTAAGTATGTGTTTTGTTTTGGAAAAGTGAAAACAGGATGAAAATCAAATTATTCTTTGGGAGTTGTGAAAGTTGTAATACATATGTAGTCCAAAAGAAATCCGAATAGTCATTCTCAGGAGGTGTTTTCTAGGTGAAGAACTATCCAATACTTAAGAAGACATGTAGGGAGGATTAACTGAGATTCCATTAATTAACTGTAGATGTGTCCCCTTGGTTACATTAGTCAATCCAAGACAGCTTCAGTCTATATTTTTCATTACTATGAATTTTTTTAATAATTATAGTTGCACCATGCTCACAAAAATTGACATTTTTGTGAACCTATTCGATCTTTACATAACATCTGCCCAATATAAAAACAAGCAATATGCATTTCCCTCTTTACATATGACAAAAACCCAGAAAAAAAAACAGTCAAAGAACCACAGTGTTAGGCACTAGAGAGCACAGCTTATAGAAACACTTTACAAAGTCTCTTATCAGAGCTCAGACTGCTCTAACTTACACAAAATCTATATCATCTCCTATGGAAAGCTCATCTTTCTGTAATGCCAAGGTAACAGTCTCCTGGACTATCCCGGCCATGTGCTAGAGGGTTCAAGAGACACAGATTCTTTTTAAACAATCAGTCGTTTCTACCCTTTTTCTGAAATTCTAAAGCAAACAAACAAACAAACAAATAAAATATTATTAATAATTAATAAATTCTAAAAATGAATTCCTGCAATGCTTGCATGACAGCAACAATTCCTGTGTTTTCCTTGTTGGGTCTTATAGCTTAATTGCCGCGTTACATGAGAAAGTAGACACAGATTTGAGGAAGTACGTTATATAAATGCATGCTTACCAGCTGGTGCAGAAAGTGAGCAGTGAAGTTGAAAACCATGATAATCAGCACATGACTGAGTGAATTTGCCTTGCTTACAATATGTCTTGGAATCCCTTTTGCTCTCAATCTCATCTGGCGGAATCTTATCCAGTTCAATTATAACAGCTGACATTTCGATAGTTTCAGTAGACATTAGATAAAACAAAACTGAATAAAAGGAGAAGTGAGTTTTAGTTCAGTTCGCCTAAACTTGCCATCTGAAAATAATTTCTTGTCACAAAGGAAAAAAAAAACCACCTGGACTGTCACAGTGCAGAACATTCAGGGTTTTTTGTTGTTTTTTTGTTGTTTGGTTTTTCTTCGTTGTTTGGGTTTTTTTTCTTAAATCAATGACAGATAAACTATATTTCCATGAAGCCGTTCTTTCAGCTCTGGAGCATCTGAAAAATATTGCAGTTCACCTCTAAAACAGAAAATTACTACTTTAAAAGGTTCTTCTGTTCTTGCAGTGACAACCACATTATGACATTTCTGAATAACTGCCAGAAAAATAGCAAGGATAAGCAAAAGCAGAGACATTTGTATGCCTGCTAAGTTGTGTACTTCCTAACTCTAACTCACATTTTGTTCCCCAGCTGGGAGGGACTAATACCAATGGGGGAGAGTGCATCCCAGCCCATCCTGGCATCTGTGCCTGTTATGTGCTACAGTTATGTTTCCATAGTGAACACTCAAGTCATTGCATGGGATGTGTGTAGGAGAAGAAATTACCAAAAGCTATGTGATTTCCTGAAAATTAGTAAGGAATGCTTCACAGTTTCTCTGCTTATTATTTTATAGCCTTAAGTATAAAAATGTGTCTTTCTAAGAAAATATTATGTAATAATAATATTAAGGAAAGCGATTTAATCTTTCAAGCTTTTTTATTATTATTTTTGTTTCCTTAAATGCAACTATATCTCAACAGAACTCAAGAAATTAAAATGATCCATCTTTTTCTAACTTGTTCTAGCAGACCTGTGAGCACTCTGAACAGCGCCGGCAGAGTCACCCACTTGGAGATGCTGGGACGCTTGCAGAGCAGCCAGGCAGGGGCACGGAGATGCTTTAGGGGAGGGCACGCTGCATTAAGAGGCTTGGAAGCACACTGCATACTCGTAAATTCCTTAAGAATAAGAGGAGACATAAAACATGGACTAGTTACTAAAACAGGTGATACGAGAAAAATTGCTACACCTGAGTTACAGAAAAGGTGATGTGCAATTTGCCAGCTATAAATTTGCTATCCCTTTCTTATTTTATCTTTGCGCAATGAGAAAGAGGAGAAAATAATGCAAAGGAAAACAGGAGATCTATGCAGCCATGCAGCTTTTGCTAAACATTCCCTTGTCCTGCAAAAGCAGGACAAATCCAAAATCCTAAACTCAACTTGAAAAGCAATGAAACGTCAGGTTTAAATAAATAAAACAACAGGCTTTAAACTGAGCTGCTGCTGGTGGTATCCTCAGTAAACTCAGTGTGAACAGGGAGCAGGTGGAGGTTCCATGTGCTTGCAATAAAAACATATCCTCAAACAGGACCCATTATATTTTAAAAAGAAATAAATAGATCTATTTACCAGTGGGAAACTTCTTTAAATATTTCTATGACATAATATCTAGTTGGGGATATGATTGCAGCTAGGAACCCAATTGAGGTAAAAAGGCTAATACTAACAAGTAGAGAAACAGGGAAATGGGACTGTAAAATCAGTATGAGGGGAAGCTTTCCAAGGACACCAGAAACATGTGACAGTTTTGCTTCCATTTCACTTCAATTAATGCACATCAGGGACAGGAAAAGCTAGATGCAAGTGTCACAACATGAAACAAAACTTTAAAAAGGGTTATATAACAGGAAAAACAAACAAGTGTGCTCTTTGGAAGGCAAACCCAGCACGGCTTACACCATGAAATGGAAAAGGCAAAAATAGCAGAAAAAACCACTGCGTCTTCTTTTTAAATAGCCCTCTATTCCTGTTCCTCTTAAATATTTATATTCTACATATGCCATTTATACTAGCTGAAGTAATCTTACTTTGTCTTCTCTAAGAAACTTCCCCAAATAAAAATGTTGGCTGCTAAATTTTTCAGAAATTTTCCAGGAGGTAAGAACCCTATTAATTTATGCTAAAAAAAAAAAAAAAAAAAAAAGAAAATTTAAAAAATAAAAATACATAGCTTAAATTGCACTTCCCTTCTTATAAAAATTTAAAATATGTATTTTACATGGAGGTACTACATAAATGAGTCCAATGTAGCAAAAATTGTAAAGGAAGAAGTAGCTTAATCCTCTAAAGGCAGCACATCACAAATGCCCAGAGGATGGATCATTTCTTCAATATTCACTGTCCCAAGAACTTTATCTTAGGTTTTGCTGGGTTCTTGTGACTTTTCCTAGATATGCAAGCAATTTTACTTCCTGTACAAACCCTTATCTGAAGGGTTTATGTTACTCCAGTAACATTAACGTCAATGTGATTTAATTTTTTTCTCTCATTACTATGCTGCTGTTAAGTTTCCTGTGTAACTCTGAACATGTAAATCAGTCAAGAGCATGTTGCCTCTTCAGTAGTGCCTCTTCAGTGACTGTGCTACACCCAAGTCACTCAAACCTAAACCCAGGTTGTTTTGCTCTGGGTAAGTGCAAAGGAGAAAATTCTGCCCAAATATTCTCAAGAGGTAAAAAACTACACAAAACTTTACTGGCAAACTATAGAAAATGAAGACATATTGTCAAAAGAGTAAATACAACATAACATCACTTGTCATGGCATAAACTTTAGTCCACTGAACACAGAAAACCTTTACATTCATTTGATGTTATGTTCCATGAAAAGAGAGTTAGAAGAAGAACAAAGAGAGAAAAAGAGAAAGGCAGGAAAGATACAGAAAAACAGAGTAGATACCAAATCTTGGGTTCCAGCGAATGTCAGTCTCCAAGACGAAAGTAGGGTTAAAAAGGACAATGTGCTTGCCTTGTGGCTAGGCATCTTAAAGCCCACCCTGGGCCTTAAGTGGGACTTCTGATCTCTGGGGCACTCGGGAGTGGGGTAGGTGGCAGCAGGGAGCTGCCTTCAGGGATTGACACACACTGTGGATCTGGGAGTCATGGCACAGGGCACTGCCTCACCACAGCAACGCCTGGCCCACCCCCAGCCAAGCTCCCAAGATGTTTCAAAACTGGTCTCTGGCAGACTGTTTCTTAATTTGTACAGCGTTTTTTCTCTTTGATTCTACACATTCATGCATATGACAATTGAGAGGGTACCGTTCCTTTGGCAATCTAGATAGTGCCCAAAAATTTCTGTTTTCTATATGCAGTATGCAGCATATGCAAACCCTGTGAAATGCCAAGCAACTCTGCTTGCAGGGTGAGAGCCATCCTTCAAATGGCAAAGATGATAAGGTATTGTGAAGAACAATTATTTTTAATTTATTTTTAGTTCCAAATCTGTGGAACTCAATTTCCTTGTGGTGATATAAAAACAATGCTTTTATTGGCCAGTAGAAGACCTAAAAGGCAGCACATGACTATAAATCTTTCACACCATAACAAGCCAGAGATTCAGGAATCAACACTACTCATCCACTTTCATCTTGCAAAACTAATCTAGCCTCGCAGCAGCTGAAGCCCCGTTTCCTTTGGCATATTTGCTATTCTATGTCCTTTTTTCTCTTCTCAAATTGATGTCGGAAACTTATTTGCTGTTTTAATTCTTTTTTATTTGTCGAGTAATTTTCAGTTGTTCTGTTTCTTCCTCTCTGCACTATCCAAGACTTGTCACTTTATGCAAGAAATCTGAACAATTAAAAAAATATTAGTTTTACAAATATACCTATCAATACACCTCATAGAAATGGAATACAAAAATATTGTAAGTATCATGGAACCAGAAGTCATTTTCAGAACTTTATTTACATACTTAAAGGCACAAATACAGATACTTAACAAAATCAAAAGCACCAGAACATGCTTATTCCTCCAAATTCTGTCCAAACTACTTTACTGCTGCTCTATAAACAATAATTACATTTAATAAATCTGGTCATTAGACATTTATGTACATTGTTTTGTTATTCTTCAGTTGTATCATGCTTCGAATATCAGCCATATTTTCGAATAATATGGCTATCTCTGCAAAATTTCAATATTTGCATGTTGTGAAGTGTTAGTCAACATTTTTCTGCCACTGCCAATGTTTTTCAGAGATAAGAAATTGTAAATATTCTAAACCATTCAACTTTTATGATACCAGACCAAATTAATTTAATTTATAATTTAATTTGGAGAGCCCAGTCATGACATTTTCCTCAAAATTAAAAAAAAAAAAAAAAAAACCATAATTATTCATATCAAAATTATTTTTCCACCTTGCATGAAAAAGTAGGATTTTGTTTTCAGTTTTGTTTTATGGGGGTTTTTTTGTGGGGTTTGCTCTCTTATTACAAGGGAACTGACTGCTTATACTTCAAGCAAGAAGTGTTAATATCATGCTCCTTTTGCCCAACACATCAGTGTTTAGGAATTGATGTAAAGGAAGAGGCAAGATTTATGACTACTTTGCTTGGATGGAGTTCTGTTCATTCCCAGTGACTACTCTAAAATACTATGTGGATGTGACATGCTGATTCTCTCTTGTCATAACCATGTTTAGGAACAAGGCAGATATTCATGGAGCTTATCATTAAATGCATGTCTTAATATTTCTCTAGCACGCCTTGTTTCTTCCTTCCTGAGACCATGCAAGCAGATCCAGTTCTTACCCCAGAGTGCATTGAAGCCTCAGATCTTTGTCTGGTTCACCTTAATCACGTTTGTCCTCACTGCTAAGGCCTTGTTGAGTTTGTGTTTTGAAAAATATAATGAGTTATGGCTAACTGTTGTAAGAGAAGTGAGAGATCTTATATTTACTTCTTCCCTGGTGCTGAATATGTATACATAGGAAGATACAGCTTTTCTGAGCAGATGATGTGCAACAAAATCTGTAGGTTGTTGCTCATATTCTGTTGGAGCATTTCTTAAGCAAACCTTGTTCCTAGTTTACATATCCATCATTCTCATCATACCAACAATAATGACCCCCCCACATCTTTGGTCAGATACACTTTGTAGACACATTCTGTAGAAGAGAAAAGAAAAAATTGACACAAAATCCCTTTGCCCAGTAGTCTCCTTCCCAGAGTTCTTGTTAAGAACTTCAAGGGAAACAGAAAAGTGAATGTATATAGGTAAGGGAGACACTGAAATAGTCGCCTTACATACTCCCTGAAAAGTCTATGTGAACCTAAGCAGATATTATGAAGAATGTGTGAGTAGGTTGGTGTGGTGGTGTATTCCGCCACACATGCTCTTTTTCACGATGCAGTGTAATGTGAGAAATGCTTCTTAGTCGTTGCTCTTGAAAACACTACCTGGGCTCAACTCTTTCTGAGCTTCTCAAAACACTGTTAGTTCCCAGAAACTGCTAACAAGCTTCTGTTTTTCTCATGACCAGGCTTGGAAAATATTTCTCTGGCCTGAGTAGAATAACATTCCTATTCTCACACTTTCAAAGAAAGTGTAAAAGAAGCTGTAGCCAGGATGAAACACTGGTATGACCAAAGCCCACTTTCTTGCAACCTATACATAGTGGTCCAAGATGGGGCCCTTTGAGCCCTCCTGGACCACAGAGGGTCTGCAATCAGCAATCTCCTTTTGAGTGGGACACCTCTCAGAGCCAGCAAACCCTCAGGTTTGCTATACATAGAAGACCGCCGAAACATGATGTGTCCTAGTCTGATATCCTCACTCCTCAAGGCCTGATCCTTCATCCATTGGAAGATGCAAAAGCATACCAGGTGAGTATTTTCAGTGACCTCTGAGGGAGATTTTTCCACTGGTACCTTACCTTGCACAGATTATTTCTGCCTGTACGCATATCCTTTGCACCATATACTATAGAAAATTTGGAAGTTAGCTGAAGTTATAATTTAGGTTAAATGATGTTAATTGTTATTTCTCAGTTAGATTGTTATGGTTAAGCAATAAATTAAGGTATAAGTTAAGTAATAACACAGTCTGTTTGTAAAGATACATTCATTTTATTCCTTTCACTCCCACACCTTCTTGGCAGTGTGGTGGTTCCCACTGGCACAGCACCCTGTACATGAGGCACGCACACACATACACCTACTCTGCACACCCCCAGCACACAGCCCTTCACACAGATACACACACTGGCTTTTTTCCACTGTCTTCCATCGACTTGCTCACCCATCCCCCACCTGACTTCCTTACCCAGTTGTCCAGGTTTGGCATAGCCTTGTCCTCTCTGTAGGAATCTCTGCCTTGGGACGGTCGGGACAAACTCAGGCGCTCTCTTTATTATGGTCTTAAAGTTTGCAGTTTATTTCGTAGGGTGTGGGTATATATAAGACCCTGCTAGGAACTGCAGCTGCAGCTCAGAGCAGGGCGGAGAGAGGGATAGAGTGAGAGTAAAAGAAGAGAGCTTAAGAAAGTAAGAACGAAGAGAGTAAGCGCATAAGAGCGAGATTTTCCCGTTTACAAGATATTAAATCTTCTTCTATGTTGAATATTTTAATTTCCACTAACCAATCTAATACAAGATACAAATTCTTTAACATTTGCATGAAGCCTATAGGAATCACTATATTACCGTGTTTTACTGCTTTTCTTATCTCTAAATTTTATCTGGGACCCTTCTTGCCATTCCTAGGGAGGATGTCTGTTTGCTTCTTGGTATTTGCAGCATCTAACATTATCTAAACAAAGGGGTTTTCAGGCATTCAGTTGCTTTCAGCCGCACAGTCGAAAATTGCTACCATTTCTATTTCGCTTATATTTTCCATATTCTCAAAGTCTTTTGCTAGGCACTCGTATTTATGAGGTTTTCCTAATTCATCCTTCCCAACACTCTCCTTCCAGGACTTGCATTGCCTTGCCTTGCAAAACCACGACTTGCCTTGCTTTGCCCTTGAAACTTTCCTTTGCCTTCCATTATTTTGCCTCACCCCTCCCCCATCTGTAATTCAAGACCCCATTTTAGTGACATCTTCTGATCTTGCCCTGCCCTGTCTGCTCCTCCTACGACTCTCCAAGCTCTCATGTATCCCCAGTATTCCAGGATCACATGAGAGGAAGTCCAGGGAACAACGTACGCTGCCACACTTATCTGTCTCAGCAGCTTTTGTCTAGCACCAATCCTTGCAAGTGACGTTTCACTTTTGATCTCTGGGACCAGAATGGCAGTACTTTTGCATATGAAGGAATGCAGGTAGCCCAAGAGTTTTAGGTGCCGATTAGAGGCAGCCCATGAGGAATCAAGGCTGGACCGAGCATACTGTCCTGGGTGCTTTTATGTAGCAGTGATCCATGAATGTACCTATCACCTGTCACTTGCCTTGCCTTGGCAACCCAATTGAATGCTGCACACACAGGGCTGGTGCTCAGTGGCTTCATTCTTCACCTTTTGTAAGCTGTCATCTGCTTCTTGCACAGAGCACCGTGCCAGCAGTGAGGTGTTCCGGCTCACTCCTGCCGAAACACACCTGGGCCAGGCACTTTCCTTCTCCCGTGCTACTGTACCACCACATTCTGCCTGTCTTGTTGTCTCAACCTCACTGGAAAGCTTCTCTGCTACACCTTGCATGGAGAAACTGTGCCAGGACAACAACATTGTCCGGAACTTGCTCCTGCAACTGGTGTAAACTTGTATTTGCACCACGTGAAAGGGGTAGTCTCTTTCCTACACAGCTTGCAAAGTGCCTATCAGATCGTGGTGCTTTTGACACGGTGCTTACTCCACTCAAAGTACTAGCATGCGCATTACAGCCTCTTGAGGACTAAAGGTCTCTGTAGACATCAGCAATTTTTTCCTCAGTTTAAGGTAGGGCCATGCAATGTCTGACTTCAGAGACCTAGCCGTCTATATGCCTTTGTACATCAGTATGTGTTGCAATGAACAGAAGCTCTTGTTATGCACATCTTTGTGGTGGCAACATTTCAGAAACAGGTGCCAGGAGAGAAGCAGTTCCCGACTTAGTCTTTCCATTTACTAACCTTTCAACAAGCCTCTGCAATCCGGGTGAGGAGAACTCCGTGTTTTTGGTAGTGGCACACTGTTCTGCGTGCGAGGTATAGCCAGATCTTTGTTCATTACGCAGCAGTAAAGCACGTGATGTTACTTACCGCCGAGAAGGAAGGAACAGAGCAGCCTCATCTGAAGGTAGGTCGCAAGCTATAAAGGAAAGAGAACTGCCAGCTGTGGTGCAAATTGCTAATTTCTAAGCCTATGGGACAAGCTGCAATCAAGCTTCTTGTCCTGGCATAGGAAGCTGTGAGAGACGCTGTGGCTTGTTTGCCTGCTGAATTTATGTTATCAGTAGGAAAGTCCACGATAGTTGCCTATGCCCCTACGTAGACCACATGGAAACTTTTTCCTTACGCTTTAGACTCTGAGATTCTAAAAATATTTGGGAGAGGATGC
>CM072890.1:13599325-13614847 GCA_037013685.1 Acridotheres tristis
TCTGCTCCCCATGTTTCCCAGGCATCGGAAGTGATGTTTTTGGCGTGTCCCACTTTCCTTCTCGCCACTCCCCTCCTCAAACACAAATGGTTCGCTGTCTCGCGGGAGGCTAGAATCTAAATTCTCTTCTGCACACGATTGTGGTGCAAGCTGTTCATACACCTCAGGCAACCCGCTCAATCCCTCCCAATTAACAGAAAAATGAACACTTTCATGCACATGCAAATCTGACCTATAAAACTCTAAGTTCACCAGCAAAGCCAATTCAATTTCTGCCAAATTGGAAGTTTTAGATGGTAAATTTTGAGTTGCCATGTCTACCTGGACATTATTGGAAAACAGGTTGATCCGCTGTTTAGGAAATAAAGACACCAGGTCAACCCAGTCAGAGGGGGACGTCTGAGTACCGATCAATACCCTGGACTGGCGTACCAGTGGCCCTCAAACCCCCTCCTCCCAAGGAAGGTTCTGGAATTTACCATCTAATTGCGACCACATTCAACGGAGAGAATGGAGTAGGTGGGCGATCCACTTACCGAACTCATTGCCCCTGATGAAACTGGGGGGCCAGGTTTCAGGCAAGGAAGCCACATGGCTTTTACCTACGAATTTCACCGAATTTTGGCAGGAGTTCATTAGGCAGGTGAGTCCCAACAGCACCAAACCTGGGGCAGAGATCGACCCCGTCACCCTACGCAGGGTTACCAGAATCCCCGGACCACGCCCCAAGAAGGGTCGGGAGCGCTGCAGTCGATGCCTAGTTTGTAACTATACTATCCAAAGCTGCCTTAAAAGAGTCATAGTTCTCCTGCTCGTTTTACCTGCACTTCTTGAATTTCTTCACGCTGACACCGCCGCGGATCCCGGGCTCCCCGGCGCCCGCGCAGCCCGCGCAGCCCGGTCCGGCGGCGCCGTGCGGCCGGAGCTCACCGAGCGCACCCCGCGGCCGGTGACCGCGGCATCCCCCGGCTCCGCTCCCCCGCGCGAACCGCCCGCCGACACCGCCGCGGATCCCGGTTCTAAGCCGGCTGCTAGGCGCCGGCCGAGGCGGGGCGCCGGCCCGGGGACCCCCCCCCGGGGACCCTCCCCCGCACGAACCGCTCGGCCGACGCCGGCCGCGGCCGCGCGCGCCGGCCGCGAACCGCGCGGACCCCCCGCCGGCGGGAACCGACGGGGGGCGGCGGCGCGCGGCGACGACGGCGGCCGCCGCTGGGGCGCCGGCAGCGGCAAGGCGGAGGGCGGGCGGAGGGGGGGGCGAGCGGTACCTGCCGCAGCTGGGGCGATCCACGGGAAGGGCCCGGCGCGCGTCCAGAGTTGCCGCCGCGCGCGCGCGCACGCCCCGGCGCCTGGGCGGGCCACGCAGAGCGCACTCACCCGCGCGCGGCGCCTCGTCCAGCCGCGGCGCGCGCCCAGCCCCGCTTCGCGCCCCAGCCCGACCGACCCAGCCCTTAGAGCCAATCCTTATCCCGAAGTTACGGATCCGGCTTGCCGACTTCCCTTACCTACATTGTTCCAACATGCCAGAGGCTGTTCACCTTGGAGACCTGCTGCGGATATGGGTACGGCCCGGCGCGAGACTTACACCCTCTCCCCCGGATTTTCACGGGCCAGCGAGAGCTCACCGGACGCCGCCGGAACCGCGACGCTTTCCAAGGCGCGGGCCCCTCTCTCGGGGCGAACCCATTCCAGGGCGCCCGGCCCTTCACAAAGAAAAGAGAACTCTCCCCGGGGCTCCCGCCGGCTTCTCCGGGATCGGTTGCGTCACCGCACTGGGCGCCTCGCGGCGCCCGTCTCCGCCACTCCGGATTCGGGGATCTGAACCCGACTCCCTTTCGATCGGCTGAGGGCAACAGAGGCCATCGCCCACCCTATCGGAACAGCGCTCACCTATCGCTTAGGACCGACTGACCCATGTTCAACTGCTGTTCACATGGAACTCTGCTCCACCTTGACCTTCAAAGCTCTTGTTCGAATATTTGCTCCAGTATTTGTCCAACAGCAGCTCCAGCACCCAATTCTTCCTCCTGGCCTTTGCAGACCCGCCAGAGCTGCAGCTCCTGCACTTGGGGCTCTTCCTGGGCATCTCCCTGGCCACCCTCCTGGGCAACAGCCTCCTCATCCCTGTGAGAGTCTGTGACCAACAACTGCACACCCCTAGGGACTTCTTCCTGCTCAGCCTCTCTCTGCTCTACCAGGGCTCCATCTGCGCCACTGTCCCTAAAGCCATGGTCAATTCCCTGTGGGACACCAGTGCCACCTCCTATGGGGAATGGGTTGCACTGGACTTTTTTCTCTGCCTCTTCCTTGGAACAGAATATTCTTTTCTTTTCTCCCCAACTGTCACAGTAAAAGCTGGCTTGTTCCTAAGCAATAGATTCGGTCATACATGGGAGATGAAGCCTGGCCTGATAGGCAGACCTCCAGAGAACAGTGATAGGACAGATTTGGAAACAGACAAGGACCTGACCCAATGAGTCCCAGCCTAAGCTGCATAAGCTGTTGGTCAGAGAGCTGGGCAACCTGAACTTTCAACCAATCACAAGTGCTTGCCCAGTAATAAAGGTATTTAAGGTGAAGGGAGAACAATAAAGTGCTTTTTTGTCACATGGATCATAGAGTGCTGTGTCTCTGTCTCTGGCACAGCACCAGTCAATGTTACAGATAGTGACAGCTGATGTGATTCAACATAACCACACCTGCAAAAGCAGAGGGAGACAATCCATTCAGAAAAAGAGACAGGAAAAAATTTTGGCCCAGAGCCAGGTTTTTCCGAGAAATGGGAAGACACCCAGAAAATGAGGTGGGACTCTGGCCTGGAGCTAGGGACATCCAAAAGACAGGAGAAGCTTTGGCTGCTAGCCAGGAAAAACATGGGAGTAACCTTCTCCACAGACAAACACCCAGTCATTCAGGTATGGTCCGAGTTTTTGGAAGAGTGGGAGATAGATTATGAAGAGGAATCGCTTTTTGATTTAATATTATGGACAAAAAGAAGAGGGGTAGAACCAACTAAAGAAACTGCATTAGATATGGACTATTGGACTAAAATTGGAGAAGAAATATTTAATGCTGCTTTAAAAGATGATAAAAATGCAATTAAAGCTTAAAAAACCTTGGAAAATTATTTTAAAGTTGCTAAAAGAGATAAAAGCCTATTTATCTAGCAGCAGCATGGAAGAAAATGTATTTACTCCATGCAGAGAGACTTTACAGACCAGCAAATCCCCAGTAGCCGGCTCCATCCCAATCTGCTATTGGGGAACCCGAGGAAAACCCCCAAGATGGTGGTGACCTCGTGGCAGGAGAAGAAAAAGCATGGGAAAAATCCCAAGATGACGGTGACCACATGGTCAACAGAGGGAAAAAAAAAACTCAGCCTCCATCGTGGGGCATGGCTTCACCCCAAGCCCAGCCCTGCTGGGAAGTGCCTCCTACTCCAACCATGCCCTGTTGGGAGGTACCCCCTCCTTCGACCCAGCCTTGGTGGGTGGTTCCCCCAGTCTCAGTCCAGCCTCAAGCAGGTGGGGTCCCGACCCCAGTCCAGCCTTTGGAGGGCGTGTCTTTGCCCTGGCAGGAAAGCGTGCCTCCACTCGAAGATACCATGGAAATCCCTGTCAGCAACTGCCCGGAGAAGGAAACCAATGACGACACACGTAGAAGCCCATCGGAACCAGGAAGTAAAAACGCCAAAGCTCCAAACTCAAATTCTGCTTCAAGTTTTGGCTCTAATCCTTCTGTGGTCTCCAAAACCAAGCCTTTGACCACACCTCCAAGCCTATCTACACCTCTAACCAAAAACTGTAAGTTTGTAAGGGTAGAGGGAGATTTTCAAGTCCCTAATTTAATTAACACTCAGCATCAGAGGGAACAGAGAAATCTCTCCCCAAGAAATAAAAACACCTACACACTAACCTTCCACTAAGCTATGGGGAGGAGAAACACATAGATATAAAAGAAGAATGTCTGCCACCATGTAGCATTTTCAAACTGCCCAAATCACACAAAAAGCCACCATCTCAGGTAGGGGGTGGGATCCAAACACCTATACTAGAATCAAAACCAAAAGTTAGAGTGTTGGAAAAATTTCTACAAAAGGCCCACCAAGCGAAAAGCAGTCGGAAAAGAATTACCAAAATAAAGTTTCATAGAAACAGTAACAAACAAGCCAATCTGAAAAGATATCACCAAATATATAGAAAAGGTAGAACACAGCAACAGAGAACAAAATATCTTCTCAACAAATGTAACATGTTACTTGCCTCATGTCTTAAGACAGTGAAAATGAAAATTAAAGAACATGATAATAGCAACCAAGGTGATATGAACAGCAATATTCACCTTGAGCAGAAATCAACAGCTGCTTCACCCACCTCCAATTTAACTTTGCCAAAGCCTTTATATTTTGCAAATTTTACTAAGTTAATATTTGCTTTGTTAACCTGTTTTTTTACAGTTGCAGTGAAAATACCATGCCAATACCGCAAATATGTGTTGCAGTTTGCTCAATATGTCCTAAATTTTGTAGTACAATGTATGCTGTTATTGTTTGCAAATGCTGAAACCAAAATTTCACAAATCAATTCTTTCACAATCAATTCTTTAGTTGCTAAAAAAGTATTTTATCAGAGTTGTAAATATAGTCTACAATTTCTTGAGTGTATGTTGAAGTTCACAGTACAATATTTGCTAGCTTTTTTCAAATACATTGCAATAGCATCGTAATCAACCATCCTGAAAAATTTAAAAATCTTGCTTTAATATTATAAGTTCAACAAAACAAATCTAGGTGCATCAAAGTTTTCTAAAGTACCTACCACTTATCACTTCTGTTTGCAATGCTTAGAATTTATTAAAGATTTGTTTCAAAATGTAATATAAAGTTTTGCCTAGTCTAAAGTCTCAACTCTGGCCACGTTGGGATTTTAACTAAGCAAAATGAAATGTTTACCATCAAAGCCTTCTCAGTCTATTTCAATTGTGGCCAAATTGAAATTTTACTGCCAAGCAGAGAAAACGATAAAATCCAGATATTTCGGAGTTTAAAATGAAAAAAAAGTAATTTTGACTAGCTAACTTAGCTTTGGAAAAGCTAAAACCTTTTCTTTTGGGATAAACATGAAGAATCTTATCCAGAGAAGATTCTCCTAAGTTATCATTTAAAGGAAAACTCCTCAACAGTATTAAACACTAAAATTGGATTGTAACGTATCAACAATTATAATTCTCACCACAGTGAAGCAATTAAAAAGTGCAGGTTTTATTCCTGTTCTAATTTCTAAAAACAAAGAAAGGGGGAGAAAGGACAGATAGAAACACTTGTGTTCTTAATTGAACGGTTTTAAGTTAAATGGTTTATTGTTTTTTTTAAATAAAACAAAGAAAGGAGAGTAAGGAATAAAGGAAATATGTATGTTCTTATTTAAAATGGTTTGAAACTATATGGTTGAAACTATATGGTTGAAACTATATGGTTTCTTGTTTTTTACAAAGTTAATGGTTTGGAACTAAATGGTTCTTGTTTAATGTTGAATTGTAACATTGTAGTTACTAAGCATTGAAACTGTAACATGTCAAGCAAAAAATTATGATGGTAACAGTTTTCTAAATAAAAACATCACAACTCCAATGATACATCAAGCACATCAATAAATTGGAATACTAAGCTTATAAAATTCAGTAACAAAATTTTAAATTTTTAACAGAAAAAGGGTGAATTGTGGCAATGAATATTGCAGCTTTTCTAAAAGATGCAAAATGAAACCTAGCCAGCCTATGAAGCAGGCAGCTACCTGGGTGAAAATCCCAGATCATCTCTTGGACCTTAAGAGCTCATGTATCATTGGACGAGAAAGTGAATGGCAGAAATTGTAACCAACCACCTGTGTGAGCCCAGGAAAGACTGACCACCTTATTTAAGCATGCTCACAAAAGAATAAAAAAAGCTTAAGCCTTTTTACAGTGAACTACGAGTGTCGAAGTGTGGAGTGTCCTGTCTTTGTCTGGGACCAGGCACCCCCCAGTGGCCCAACCGAGGAAACAACAGAAAAACTGTAACAACGTAGCATTCGTCTCTAGCAGAATATTGCTGGGTAGAGAAGATGCCCTCAGCCAGGCTTCCTCTTTGGTGACCTATTTAGGGGTAGACCAGTTGCCCTCCGCTTACCTTAGTCTTTAGCGGCCAACAGCTGGGTAGACCTGTTACCCTTGTGACAACTGATAAAAGATTCCTGTTAATCACAAAAGCATTAGGGTTTGTATAAACCAGAATACTAAGCTCTAAAGTGAAGCATGGACACTAGATAAAGGAAATTATATGATTAAATAATTCTGTTTAAAATCACCTTGTTATGTTATATCATGTTGTATTATGTTACATTATAATATGTTATGTTATGTTTTTCAAATAAGTTTTATGGGCTCCCAGCTTGCAAAATTGGACTTCCCAAAAAGCCCTTTCTGCCTTTGTCTGATCAATACTGCCTATCCCAAAAACCAGACTCCCAGAACTTCTCTGGTGGTTATCTACAAAGACCAGACTTCCAGAACTTCCCTGGTGGTCATGTACAAGGACTGGATGGCTATCTGTGACTGATTATCACCCAAAGGCTTTGTGAATTTGTGAACAACGAGAAACCACAGTATAAGAAGAGGCTGCAAACCAAGGTTTGGTGGAGCGTGGAGTGGGCAGTGACCCCTCACGTTCCCCAGCGCGCTGCTTGTTCTTTCTATATCAAATAAAGCAATCTAAATTTTGCTGAATATCGAGACTTTTGTCTCTCATTTATAACAATTTGGTGCCGAAACCCGAGACGTCCTTGGAGCCCTGAGAGGCACTGCGATGTCAGAGAGGCGCCCCACTGCTGTGGCCCCGGTTCATCAGTGATTCTCGGGACCCATCGACGTACCGCACCATATAGACTGAGCAAGGAAAATCTCCCCGGAAGACTGTGGCAATATCACCTGTAATTCTCGTGCACGAAGACCCAGACAGGAGCATCGGACTGTGAGTATCTGTCTGGTTTGGTGGGGATGACTGTGTGCTTGCCTGAATGAGACGTGGCCTTTGCTGCGAAGTGAGAGTGGAGTCCTTCTATCCGTGTTTCCAGCATCCCGTGAGGGACCTGGCCGGTGACCGGACAAAGCAAGTGAGCACAAGGGGAGAGACTGATTTTCTTGTCCTAGTCCAGGTAGAGGCTAGGTCCATCCCATCCTAGTCCAGGTAGAGGCTAGGTCCTTCCCATCCTAGTCCAGGCAAAGGCAGGCCCCGGGAAGGGGGCGGGGAGTAAGGGGGAAGGAAAGAAAAGCAGATGGCAACACACCAGTAACAAAGGGAGAAGGGAAAAGCTGCTTTTCCCATCCCAGCCCAGGTAGAGGCGGGTTCCAGTCCATCCTGACCCAAGGAGAGGCAGGGGTTCGGGCAGAACACATCGGGGAGTACAAACACCTCAAGACAGTCCCTTGAGGTAAAAATGGGACAAAGAGGAAGTAAGATTCTGAGTCCCAGGGACCCACAAAAAGGTTCAAGTTCATTTGGTCCACAAAGAGACCGGGAAAATAAAGACAAAACAAGTAGGTTGCCAAAAATACCACCAGGCAGCCCTTCGGGAGTAATATTAAGATGTCGGGACACAGGGGCGGTATACAAAGGAAAAAGTAAAGAAAAATTGATTCAATATTGCATGGTGGAATGGACCAGAGAAATGATCCATAAAGATAACCTATACTGGCCCATGTTCGGATCATTTGAGAGTTGGATTTGTCAGGCATTAAACACATATGTAGCTCGTAAAGAACCATTTAACAGAGAGGAATGTAAGTATGCTGCCCTGTGGGCAGCATAGTCCAAGCCATCCTTGATAGATACTTTAAAAGAAAAAGAGGATGAAGATAAAAAAAGAAAAGGTTACCTAGGAACCCCTCGATAATCTCCCACCTCTGTATAATACAGAAAATACAGGAGACCCCCCCCACGCACCCACTTCTCCTCCTGGTACTCCCATAGCTCTAAGAACTCGCTCCAGTCAAAGAAATACCAGGAGAGATAGTATCACCAGAGAGGAGGGAAACCACGAAAACCCCCACCAAAACAAAGAAATGAAGCAGGAAATAATTCACCAAGGTGAACCTGCTTTTATTGTAACAAGAAAGGTCATATAAAGAAAAATTGTAAAGAACGGATACGGGATGAAAAATGTTCCAGGAGGATGCATAGGGGTGTCAGGGGCTGTATGCATTAAGGACCATACTATCCAAAGAGCCCTTGATAAAATTAAGGATTGGTCCCCAAGGAAAAGAGGTGGAATTTTTAGTAAATACAGGAGCTAAAAAAATCCACAATTAAACACCTACCAAGAGTGTAAACCTAGTAAAAAAACAGCACTTGTAGTTGGAGCAAAAGGTGAACCATTTCGGGTCTCTATTATTAAAAATGTGCAAATTGAGACCCAAACCAAAATTGAATGTAAAAAAATCCGCTGTTACTGCCAGAGGCAGAAAATAATTTATTGGAGAGGGATTTAATAATAGCATTGAATTTGAAATTTTAAGTATCCCAAAAGCAGCTTAAAATTTTTGCTTTAACCCAAAAGGGCAAGGAGCAAATATGTCCTGAGGTGTGGTACACCCCTGGAGAAATAAGGAAGTTAAAAATGAAACCTATCAAAGTGCAAATCACTGATCCCGATTTACCTATCCAAGTTCATCAATATCCAATATCACTGGAAGGAAGACGGGGCCTTAAGCCTCTCATAGAAAACCTTTTGCAACAAGGGGCTTTGGAACCATGTATGTCCCCACATAATACTCCTATTCTGCCTGTCAGAAAGACAGACGGGAATTACAGATTGGTACAGGATTTGAGGGCTATAAATCAGCGAACTGTTACCAAATTTCCCGTAGTAGCAAACCCTTACACTCTTTTAAACCAGTTGTCCCCTGACTACACTTGGTATAGTGTAATAGATCTAAAAGATGCCTTCTGGGCATGCCCATTAAAGGAAAAAAAGTAGAGATGACTTTGCCTTTGAATGGAAAGATCCTGATAAGGGCAGAAAACAACAACTGTGTTGGACAGTATTGCCTCAGGGCTTTACAGAATCCCCTAATCTCTTTGGACAAGCCCTGGAAGAATTAATGCAGTCTTTTGAGTCACCAGAAGGGCTGTGATTGTAGCCTGTTCATAAAAAAAAAAAAAAAAAAGAAAGAAAAAAAGAAAGTCCATATTGTACTAAGTTGTAGTGGTGTCATTCCTATGGTGGGTATCCCCCATTCGCATTATGTGTCCAGTGTTAAAGAAATTAATGTAAAGAAACTATTAAGGTACTTAATACCGTATCAACACAAGGAGAAATTGAAATTAATGATCATAACTGGTGGGAGTTATTTAAGAATGGAATAAGAAATAAAGAAGAGAGCCAGAGCAGAAGTATTGGCAAAAAAGTGCCGGAAAGGGTTGTGTATACTGTGCTGTTACTGCTGTACCTCGTACTGGAATGTTAAAGCTAAAAGCTGGAACAAAATTAAGAAACACTACCAAAAGAGAAAGACAATGTGGGAGACCCCAGGACATATTCCCTGCTGCCAAGAAGATTTAACAAACCTCGGCTACTGGCAGCAACCCCGTAGGCCTTGAGGGAAGCAGAGGGATGAAAATGGTCATGGGAGTCATCCTATTGCTAATGATGATAAAAGGAAATAGTGCTGATGCTTGTTCCAAGTGTTACCAGACAATTAGGTATGGCAGACACACAGTATCCACCCTTGCCTTCCATACACATATCAATTCGGCCTGCTGTAATAAACACAACTTAGAAACTTGCACTATTATGAGGAGAAGTTACTGGGTAGCCACCAATTTAGGAAAAGAAGGGTGGGCTCCATCAGCATACCAAAGTTGTCCAGTAAGAGAGACATACCTCTGCTTCACAAAAGAAGGTATGTGGGGATATTCAGATCAGAGAGGAGTGCAAGATCACTACAAGGAGGAATTGATAAAAAAAAACCAAACTAAAATATTCAAAGGAACAAGAACAAAGCATCAGGAAATTTTAACTTGTATGAGAAAATAAAACAACAACTCAGCGAACGGGACTTACCCACCTTGGGAAAAAATTTATTTGTAAAATTAATAAAAGAAATTACTACTGAACTTAACTCACTATTAAATCTGTAAAGGAATGCAGATGACTGAACAATGGCCAAGGAGATGAGGGGGGGAAGTTAAGGCCAAAACAGTTGTTACAGTGAAATAAAAAAAAATTTAAAGAGGAATGTGTAGGAAGTTTAATAATTCTGAATGCTGCTTAGAAATTAATGCTAATGGTAAAGTATTTGTCACTGGCGGACAACAGTGGGGTAGACCTGTTGTTGTCGGCCAGCCTTGCTGCCTGGCCCCTGAGCGATGGCGCCGCGTCCCTTCTATTGGACACACTGCCCTTTGCCCTCTGCAGACTAGCGAGCACACCTTCGGCGGGTGGCCTGCATGTCCGGCAGGCCCGGGTGCACACGCAGCTGTGCACACATTCCTGCTCACACGTGTTCTTTCCCCCCCCACCGAAAGCTGGTACATGAAGGCGGGCGAATTTCGGTCCCAGCCTGCGCCCGTGTCCCTGCTGGCTCCATGCTCCAGCAGCCACTGGTGAGTTCCGCTGGGCTCTTCCCCAGCCTCAGCCCACTCCACAGACATCCTGCCGGCACCCAGCTTCCCCAAGCACTCCCCGAGAGGAGCTGGCAGTGTTCCTGTGCCCCCTCCCTGTGCCCGAATGGACAGCAGCCCTGCTCCCGGCTTCATTTCTGCAGCGCTCACTCACTCACCCGCCCGCCGCGCTGCCATCCTGCCACAGGCTTGACCGACACCAGGGCTGAGCAGGAAAGAACACCACCAAACCAAAAGCAGAGAAAGCTGAACAAAAAGCTTCTTTGAAAAGGGACGGACTGACCCAATCATCCCGCCACCATCTGCAGTCTACCGCCAGCCCTGCTTCTGCACCAGGCTCTCAGCTTGCTGGCCTCGGCATCAACCCCCTGCCCTCGCTGCTGCCGCTGCCGCTCCATGAACTGGTCGGTGGGACCCTGGGCGGGGGCGGGAAAAGTATGAAGATGGCGCCAGGAAGGCTGATGGTGGGGGGCGGGGTTGCCCCCAGCATTAATGGGCAGCTGCGAAAGAAGGGGCAGGGATGGGGAGAGGGCTTGAGAGAGGGTGAGGGGTTGCCTGTGAGTGTGTGTGTGTGTGTGTGTCTGTGTCTGTGTGTCTGTGTCTGTGTGTCTGTGTGCGTGGTGGTGTGGAGCTCTGAGGGGATGGCGTCTGGGTGCTAGTGTGTGGAGTGGGTGTGTGTGTCACTGTGTCTGTCTCTCTCTCTTTGTGAATGCGGCTTTGTGCTGGCCCTGGGCACCTCGGCACCGACCCCACTGCCCCCCAGACCTGTGCCAAGGGCTAAAGACCTCTGTGGACCTGCCCTGGAAGAAGAGACCCCTCTCACAATTCTCACCCTTTGGCTCAGCCTTTGTGTCCTTGAGAGGAGCTGGCAGAACTGTTGCGGCCAGGCCAGAAGTGGGGCACCCCAACATTATCCTCTCTGGGACACGGCAGCTGTGACAGCCCCAACATTCCCCTGTCTGTGACACCACAGCCGTGGCAGCCCCAACCTTCCATCCCTGGAGATGCTCCATGGCAGCTTCCAGTCAACGCAACCCACCGGCCACTGAGCACCCCCAGCCTGGCCTGATGGGGATTCCTCTACATACAGCTCGGGCAAGGCCCCCCTGGACACCTTCACTGTGCCACAGGCAAGTGTCACACACAGTTACAGAGCTCTGCCCAGAGCTGCCAGAAGGAGGTGATTTAAAAAATATAACAAAAAGGCACAGCTTCTGTGAGCAGGCCAGACCTCCTGAGGAGAGACTCTGGATCAATATCAACCACAGAATGTTGCAATCATCTCTGCTCTAAAGAGAACAGTAATAAAATGCACTCTTTAAAATAGCAATGTGTATTTCTAAGAAGCTCTTTAAAATATTTCTCCATAACTGGAGTAGGAAACCTTCCTAATGAACTGCATTAGACCAGAGGGAAATCAAGGCAGAGCCATGGTTTGTTAGGAAACCTCTCAAGTGTTCAGTCAGAATTGAACTCCAAAGTTTCCTAAAGTTTTAATGGTTCCCACTGAGGGACACAACTGAGAAAGTGTCCCCAGGTTCCAGTTAGAGCAGGAAATTGGAGGCAGAGATGACAAGTGGGGACAAAGAGAAGCCAAGTCTTGGTGCCCTGGGGCACAGCAGGGTCTGTGCCACCAAGGGCTGGGAGGAGACACCTTGTCCTGAGCCACTGGGGCCTCCTGGCACAGCCCCAGCAAGGCTGGCCACTGTCACCCCTTGTCCTGCCCTCAGCATCCCCCCACATCCCAGTGGCCTCAGGGATCTGCTGGGACGAGTCCCTGGGGAGCCTTGGTCAGGAATGGCCCTGGGGGCTCCTTCATGCTCCCAGGGACTGCAGGTTTTTCAGAGGACTTTGGGTTTTGCTTTTGCCTTGGAGTCTCTCAGAACTTTGTGTAATCATGGCCTCCAATTATCTGCTTTAATTAGTCCCTTGAGAGCCTTTGTCAGTAACAACACTCAGTGGGGCTCATTAATGCTTCAAGGTACTCAGTTTTTTTAAAGTACTCTGAGTTTCCCTTTTGACACCAA
Organism: Acridotheres tristis; assembly: GCA_037013685.1. Taxonomy (NCBI): domain Eukaryota; kingdom Metazoa; phylum Chordata; class Aves; order Passeriformes; family Sturnidae; genus Acridotheres; species Acridotheres tristis. The sequence goes on from CM072890.1 coordinate 13,612,007, forward strand.
CTCTTTTAGTAGTTTATGCAATCGTGGCCCGAATTATCTACTTTTATGAGTCCCTTGAGAGCTTTGTATTGACACTCAGTGGGACTTAATGAATATTTTGAGATACTCAAGGTTGCAAAGGTACTTTGGATTTTCCTTTCTTTTATGAGTCTCTGAGAGATTTTTGGGCAATTATGGGCTCCAGTTCTCTCCTCCAAGGAGTCCATGAGGAGCCTGTGTTGGGGATGGGCCTCAGTGGGACCCATTAATGCTTCGAGACACTTTGTTTTTCTTCTGACTTGTTCTCCTGGAAAGGTTTGTGCAACCTCCTGTCAGGCCCTGAGGTTCAAGGGCTCAGCTCCAAATGCACCACGGGGCTCCTTGGGATCAAGCAAGTCCTGACAAACCATGGCTCTGCCTTGATTTCCCTCTGGTCTGGTGAAGTTCATTCTACTGCAATTATGGAGAAATAAATCAAAGAGATTTTTAGAAATACACATTCCTATTTTAAAGAGTGTGTTTTATTTCTATTCTCTTTATGGAAGCATTTTGTGGTTGATATTCATCCAGGGTCTCCTCAGGAAGTCTGGCCTGCTCACAGAAGCTGTGCCTTGAGGTCTGAGCCAGTGTGGACAACCTTGCTGCACATTCCTCAACCCCATCCTGTCTGTCCTCGCTCACCTGGGACCTGCTTTGCTTGGAGAACTGGCTGCAATCAGGTAAACTGGAGTTTTTCCTTTTTCTATTTTTCTCGCAATCTAAAACTCCAAACATTCCCCATTGAAAACAGTCACATTCCTCAGGTGTGTGCCAAGCTTAAGGTGCCACCCAGGATGTTCCCCTTCCCCAAAGCAGAACCCTGCAAGGAATGTTTGAGATCTTTGGACTCCTTGGTTCCCTGAGGCCTTGCAGTGTCACCAAGGCCCCTTGGTTCCATGAGGTTCTGTCCTGTCACAATGGAGATTTGGGTCCATGGGGCCCCACGGTGTCACAATGCTCTTTTTGGTTCTATGAGGCCTTGATCTGTCACAATGGACATTTGGTTCATGAGGTTCTGTACTCAACAATGGTCTCTGGAGTTCCAAAGTGTCACAGCAGACCCTTGGTTCCATGAGGTTCATTGGTGTCCCCATGGTCTCCTTGGTTCCAGGAGCCATCACAATGTCACAGCAGACCCTTGGTTCCATGAGGTTCCTGCAGCAGGACTTCCCCTATGGCCCAGCAGAGCTCATCTGTTCTGTCCATCAGCTGGGCCATCACTCAGGGCATCTTCCCCCTCTCAGGAATTGCTGAGATAACCCAGGCTGGACATCTGTCCTGTCCTGAGTTCTCTCTGGTGCCAGGGAGGTGGAATTCCCAGCTGACCATGAACATCTGGCCTTGAGAGCAGCTGAAGGGAGATGAGCCTTGAATTTCTGAGGGACACAGACTTCACTTTACAAACTATAAAAGCCACACAAAACTTTCACCAAGCAGAAATCTTCTGCATAGTCCCTGCAAACGGGCAGGGTTCCTCCCCCAAGTCTGGATGCATCTTTGTGGTTCCTTTTGTGGAAGCTGAGTGAAAGGGCCCCATGTGTACTCCCTCATCAATTCGGTGCTAAGTTCCATTGACTCCTGATCTCTGCTATTTCTTCACTAGCTGTAATATAGGAAACTTCATTGTGCACTGTGTTTGTATCTACCTGGACTTCTTTTGTTTATCCTGTGCAGTCAGTAGTCCAGTTAAAGTCTCTTGTCTGTTAATCTTGAGTCCATTCACTAAATAATTCATTTTATAATAGACCTAATTTGCCATTCTTAAGAACTTGAGAGCAAGAGCAATTTGGGATGCAGGTCACCTGAAAAAAAGCTACTGCAAAAAACCTGGGCATAAAGTAGGACTTGTCTAAGCTTTCACTCCATTTGTAACATATTTCAATTAAAATAAAAAGAGAAAAGCACTTTTTTGCCCATTTATTCTTTTCCTGTTTATACACTGTTATCAGCAATCTCCAGTTGATATTGATCCCAAGCACCTCCTAATGCAGTCTGAACAGATATGAAAATCAAGACCCTTTATGGCTGACAATCAATAACACTCTGTCCCTACCCCCACCCCACCATGTCCCCCATCCAACCCCTGGCACTCAGAGCAGCCTTGTGCAAATCTGAGCTCCCTCCCCTCCAGGCTGTGCCTGCAGCTTTCAGCTCCTTGGCACCAACTCCCACCTGCTTTCCTTGGAGAAGGAGCTGCCTGAGACACAGAGGGATGTTCATTTATTGTCAGCAAACAAAACCAAAGGCAGGCACAGCTCCATAAAAATCAGAATTCCAGCCCAAGGAGTTCTGGGCAATGGAGCCACATCCAGGGGTGTCCCCAGGGCTCAGGACTGGGGCCAGGGCAGTGAAATCTCTTTATTGCTGATGTGGACGAGGCCATGGAGGGCACCCTCAGTCAGTGTCCAGGTGAGGCCAAGCTGGGTGGGAGTGTGGCTGTGCTGCAGGGCAGGAAGCTCTGCAGAGGGATCTGGACAGGCTGGAGCCATGGGCCCAGGACAATTGGATGAGGTTCACCAAGGCCAAGGGCTGGCTCCTGCCCTGGGCTCACAACCACCCCAAATCCCTGGCTGTGCCCTGCCCCTGATCCCCACAGCCTGTCCTGTTTCCTTCATCCCTGCATTGCCAGGGACTTTCTGGGACAAGGCAGCTCTGCTGTGGGGATGGAGGGAGGTGCAAGTGCCAGCACTGCAGTGGGAACCACAACTCATCAGGTTTGTGTCCTTTGGGGGTCAGCAACTGGTGAGACTCAGAGGCACAGAAGGTTTCTCTTCGTGGCCAACATAAAACAAAATACCCATGATATTGTTACCGTATGGACTA
>CM072890.1:13614947-13625367 GCA_037013685.1 Acridotheres tristis
ATATCATTTAATAAACATCAAAATTCTTCCCTCAGCTCTGTGCAATGTCCCAGCAGTATCTGACGTGTCCACCACAAAGGATTTCCATACAGGAACAGTTTTAGACACAGACATTAGAAAGGGTGATTTTGTGATAGCTGTAAACACAATATGTTGATGAATGTGGAGTGACCAGAGAACAACTAGGGGAGGAAATCTGGGAGCAATGGGAAGGCCATAGAACCAGCTGGTCTAGGGAAGAAATGTCCTTAGACATGGCCATTTAAACAGGAGAGGTGGAAACACCAAAATGAAGAGGGACATGAAATAATAGACAGTATAGTGGTAACACAGGTAGAGGGGAAGATCAGTATTTCTTGTCCTGCCATCAACACACATCCAGGAAATTTCTGTTCTGTCCTGGTGGGAAAACTTTGACATTTCTTAAAGTACTCAAATCCCAGCTAATGAGATATGCTTGTGCACCTCGCAAGCATCAGGTCCCCTACAGCCCCAGAGGGCTTCTGTCCCATAAACATCTGCTCCAGCCCATTCCAAAATCGGGAGCAGAATTGTCCTTAGATCATCAGGGAGCTGAGATTGGAAGGGACCACAGCAAGTCTGCAGCCCAACCTGCCAGAAACTGGGTCAGACCAAGTGTCTCAAGGCTTGATTTGGTCTGAATTTGAAAATCCCAAAGGACAGGGAGGGGACAGCATCTCAGAACCTCTCTGACCACATGGGAACAAAGGTTTTCCACATGTCCTGTCTGATCTCCCCTCATTCCCCTTCCACCCATTGTCTTTTATCTCCCCCCAGACCCCCCAGTGCAGAGCCTGGCTATGTGTTCTCCATCAGCTCCTGGGTGGCACTGCCAGGCTGGGATGAGGAGCCCCTCAGCCCTTCCCTGCTTCGGGCTGGACAAGCCCAGCACCCTCAGCCTCTCCTCATAGCCAAAGGGCTCCAGCCCCACCTTGGAGGCTCTTCCCTCACCCTGCTCCAGCCCCAGACATCTTTCCTGCCCTGGGGAACCCAAACCAGGCCCCAGTGACCTGGATAATCCCCGGCCTTCATGTCCTGGTCACACAGTCCTGGCCCCTTGTCGCCATGTCAGGCTCTGGGGTTTATTTGTGGAACATCCTTGGGGGAGGCTGTGGCTCCAGGTGGACCAGGGGGATCCCGGGGAACAGGGGACCCTGCTGGGCATGAACAGCATTGGACTTGTCTGGGGAAACTGTGAGGGGGGACTGGAGCAGAGTGACCAACCCAGTGACCTCACACAGCAACCATGTGATGTCACACAACCCCTCCTGTAATGCCACAGCCCTACTCTGTGATGTCACAGAGAGAGCCTGTGTCATAGATGTTCGATGACCTCACATCACCCACTCTGTGATGTCATAGCCCATTCTGTGACCGCATGTTACTATATGATAAATTGCCTACCCCTGCTGAGCTAACACAATGCTTGTTCTCCAAAACCACTGGCCTCTGGAAACCTCACAATGCCCCTTGTGTAAGAAGGGGAACTGGAAGTTCCCCAGCCTCAGTGTCCTGTCAACTCAGCCAGGCCAACTGGAACATTGGAGTCGTGGACCAGAGACAACCAGAGAGACCCCCAGGACAGAAGAACACATGGGTAAAGGGCAGGGGAAATATGTTAATGATTTTGGGGATATGATTATCATATCTATGTTTAGTCTGGGCCAATTGATGAATATGTATGCAAAGTACAGAACAGAAACAGAAACTTTCCTGTACTCAGAATGCACGGGTTTGGGAAGAGCTGTCCCCCGTGCATCCAGCCAAATAAAGAATGCTGCTTTTTAATGCTGCATTGGTGTTAAGGAGTTTTTGAATTGTTGGTAACACTCCCAAGGAAAGGTCTGTCTCCTGCTGTTCACAAACAGAGAAGGGCGGGTGGGAGATATGGTGGTCAGAGGCTATTTGGGTAAAGTGACCATTAAATAATCAAGTCTTCAATATTCTGTGAAAGAACGAGGGACATCAACAAAAATCTGCACTGGAAATATGGAGAGTAGACTTTGGCCTGTTCAGGATGCAGATTTGGGGATAACTGAATAGGTACTGATTTTTTAAGGACAACAGTCCTTTAAAACAAAGCATTAAAGGAAGGATGGACACGCTTCAAGGAAGAAATTTTGAAGAAGGAGCAGCCTGTCCCTATGTGCCAAAAAGTGAGCTAGTGAGGAAAAAGACTGGCCTGGCTGGGTATGGAGATTTTGCAGGAACTCAGGGAAAAAATGTGTATCACCTTTGGACACAGGAGCAGGCAACTCAGAAAGTGTTCAAACATGCTGGTAGGTCATGCAGAAAGAAAAGGAGAGAGCTGAACGCTTAATTATAACTTAACCTGGCAACATCTGTGAAAAAATAATGAAAAATATTATTATAAGTATATTAATAACAAAAGCAGGGACAAGGAGAACCTCAGCTTCATATTGGCTGCAGTGGTGAATATAGTAACTATAGATGAAGAAAGCTTTGAGGTACTTAACCCTTTCTTTGCCTCAGTTGTCAACAGTAAGACAAGTCATCCTCAAAACAAGTGTTCTCCTGAGCTGGTAGATGGGGACAGGGAGCAGAACAGACCCCTGTAATCCAGGAGGAAGCAGCTGGGGACCTGCTGAGCCACTCAGATGCTCACAGGTGTATCTGGGACCAGATGGGATCCATCCTTGGGGGATGAGGGAGCTGCTGGATGAGCTCCCCAAGCTGCTCTCCATCATTTCTCATCAATCCTGGCTCAGCAGGGAGGTTCCAGAGGACTGGAGGTGCCAATGTGAGCCCATCCCCAAGAAGGGCTGGAAGGAGGATCTGGGGAATACCAGACCTGTCAGCCTGACCTTGGTGCCCAGCAAGGTGATGGAACAGATCACCTTGAGTGCCAGCACAGGGCACCTACAGGATGAATGAGGCATCAGCTCTCTCAGCCTGGCTCCAGAGCAGAGGGGCTTCAGCCCTGCAAATGTCCATTGTGACACTGCGGGGTTTCATGGAACCAAGCATCCATTGTCATACTGTGGAAACACAGAGACCCTTGTGACCCTGGGGTGCCACATGGAAACAAGGGGCCACTGTGACACAGCAGAGCCCCATGGAACCAAGGAGAGCCTTGTGACACTGGGAAAACAAAGAGCATTGTGACACGCGGAATCTCACAGAAGCAAATGCGACACTGCGGATCCCCTTGGAACCGAGGAGACCAGTGTTATACAATGGGGCCTCATGGAATCAAGGGGCCATTGTGACACTGTGGGGCATCAAGGAACCAAGGACACCATTTCAACACTGCAGAACCAAGGAGAACATTGCTACACTGAGGGGCCTCATGGAGCCATGGAATCCATTGTATCACTAAGGGGCCTCATGGAACCAAGTGTCCTCTGCAGAACCCAGGGGCCATTGGGACACTTCAGGGCCTCATGGAATCAAGGAGAGCATTGTGACACTGCAAGGGCTCATGGAATCAAGGAACCCTTGTGACACAGGGGAGGCCAATGGAACCAAGTGTCCACTGTGACATTGCAGAGCCTCAAGGAACCAAGGGGCCATTATGACACTTCAGGGCCTCCTGAAAGCAAGGGGATCATTGTGACACTGTGGGATCTTGTATAATCATGGTCCAGTGCGGCACTGCAGAGCCTCATGGAACCAAGGGCCATTTTAAAGCTGCAGAGTCAAGAAGACCTTTGAGACACTGTGGGGTCTGATTGAACTGATGAGAATATCGTGACACAGTGAGACCTTATGGAAACAAGGATCTATTGTGACACTTTGGGGTCTCATGTGACCAGGAGTCCACTTGTGACACTGCAGAGCCAAGGAGATCATTATGACACTACAGGGTCTCATGGAAACAAGAGGCCATTGTGACACTGATACCAAAAATAGGAAAAAATAAAAGAAACTGCTTAACACCAAGGTGTAAGAGCCAAAAATGAGGGATGCGGGGCTCCAGATGGCTCTTTGAAATGCTGGGTTTTGTATCCAAATGATACAGCATGTCACAGGTCGTGGGTGACAAAAGCCCAGCACACAGCCTTTTCAGCCACAGCTGTGGGTTCATCTGAAGCCATCTCTAGTTCTGGTTACAATGCATTATATATTTTTCATTGCAGAGCATCTTAAAACATGACAACCAATCAATATCATTACTATTACTTATAGCCTATCTTAACTACTAACATTACCATAGTCATGTTACTATTTTACAATCACAAAAAGTTAGTGTGTTACAGTTTAAGCTAGAAGTTCTTTTTCAGTTTTCTTGCAGTGGAAAATTCTGAGATCTTTTCTCTTCTTGCAACATGGCTTTCTTGTTTGCCTGTGAGAATCTTTTACTTGGTAAAAAAATCTTTTGTTTGAGGTGGATTTATCTTTTGCTCTAAGTCATAAAAGCCCCTTCCAACTCACTTGCTCTTTTGCCCAGTAAGACTGGCTCAGCAATTCTTCTGTATCAAAACTTGCTATCGCTCCTATTCCTTCTTCAGATTCTGCATTCAAAGATCTTTCTGTTTTACATATATATCTGTGACACCTTCCTGTCAAATCCTTATCCTTCCCAATATTTGTACAGGTAAGACTCCAAAAGTTCTTTCTAACTTCAGGAAAAACCCTCCAATGGTGCATATCCAGCATCTAGTATCATCACATCCTGGCTGCACCTGCAGGAGAAGAAGCAGCAGCATTGTACACGTGGGATTGTTAAGGTGAACTCCTCTACACTTTGAACAGTGCTCATCACAAATAAATTTAATGGCACAGCAATGCCATACATTTCTCCTAAAAGCCTCCCTGTAAGTAAACTTTGCTAAAAAGTTCATGCCGAGGATGAATGAGCAACTTCGGTCTCAGTCCGGAGGTGGAGGTGTTCTAACACTGACTTTCCGAGAGCAGCATCTCTCCTGAAGTGCTCGGGGCCCCCCGAGCCGCCCCCGGAGCGCGGTGCAGAAGCCGGCCAGGACTCAGCCGCAGCGCAGGGCATCGCGCATCGCTGCTCTGCAGGGCGGCCCGCATGTTCTCCACCAGCTCCTGCGGGCTGCCCTTCTCCTCCTGCAGCTCGGCCATGCGCTTCTCGGCCCGCTCCAGCGCCACCATCTCCTCGCAGCGCTCTCGGGAGCAGGGCCCCGACGGCCGCCGCTCGGGCTCGGCGGGGGCTGCCTGGGCCGATCTGGCTCTCAATGTTCTTCTCGCCCTCCCGGCCCAGATGCAACCGCGGCCCCGCACGGGTGCTGAAGTGGTCGCAGAGCCGCTCGTGGAGCTGGCAGAAGGTGAGCTCGGCCCGGAGTCCGTCCCACAGCCCTGCGCACTCCTCGGGCTCCGCCACCTCCTCCGGCCCCAGCGCCCGGCACAGCGTGCGGGAGTCCTCGCCGGGGATGCGGCCCGGCCCGGCACAGTGCCGCTGCTGGAAGATCTCCTGCAGGGACTGCTCCGGGCCGCTGGCCAGCACGACCATCTCGTTCTCCACGCCGTGCTCCAGCCCGTAGTGGTGGGCGAGGGCGCTGAGCAGCCACTGCGTGCGCCGGGCCGGCCGCCCGTAGGGGTCCCAGCCCTCAGGCGGCTCCATCGCACCCGCCCGGCCCGCGGCTCCATCGCACCCGCCCGACCGAGCGCACGGCCCCGGCCCCGGCCCCGGCACGGAGCGCCCGGCTCGCCCCACACGGAGCCGCGTCCGCCTTTGTCCGGCAGGAGCAGGGACTCGGGCAAAGCGGACAGGTGCCGCCCTGCTCCCTTTGTCTGCCAAGCCTGAGCCCCAAGTGTGGTTCTTATTTCTTACTAATTTCTCCTTGGTTTCTCTCTAACACAAACAAGACAATAGCATCGCACAATCCAGTTTGACAAGTAAGGCTTGTGAACGAGTGAGTGGTTCCAGTAAATTAAAAACCCCATGTGCTTGAATGCCGACCTTCTGTTAGCTCAGGTTTCCTCATCTCAATAGATGAGGTAACTTTCTGCAGTTGGGATGTGGGTCTTAAGAGGCCTGAGTTAGAGATGAGTAAGTATTAAACTCAAAATTACTCCCAAAAAAACCCCAAAATTCCACAAATTAACCCCAGAATTTCCACTTCCGTTCCTAAAAAACCACCTGGTACCTCCAAAATCTCACAAATTCCCCCCAAATCCACATGGGACCACAAAACCTACCTGAGACCCCAAAAAATTACCAGAATTCAACCCAAAATTCAGCAGGAAATGGCCAAAATTCCCATGGGAACCCCAAAAAATTCTCAGAATTCAACTAAAAATTCCACCTAGGACCCCCCACATCCCACCTGGGATCCCCAAATCCACCAAATCCTCAACTAAACCCATCCAGGAACCACCAGAATTCCACAAATTCACCCCAAATCCCATCTGGGACCCGCTAAAACCCCTCCAATTCCTCCTCAAAACCCTCCCAAAGTCACTCCAAGTCGCCCCAAACTTCACCGGGCACCCCCCAAAATCCCACTAATCTCCCCTAAAACACATCCAGAAACCTCCAAAGCCCACCTGGGAACCCCCAAAATCCCCCAAATTCACCAGACCTCCCAACTCCCAACATCACTCCCATGCCCCCAAAATCCATCCAGGAACCATCAAAATCTTGCTAAGCCCACTCCAAAACCAATCTAGAAAATCCTAAAATCCCTCAAATACCCCAAAACCCACGAACTTGCCCCAGAATCCCCCAAATTCACCCCCAAATCCATCCGGGACCCCCAAAATCACTTCATTACAAAATTCAGTTGGGAACCACAAAATTCACCTTGGAGCCCCAAAATTTCCCCCCAAATTCTCCACATTCACACCAGAATCCCACCTTGCATCCCCCAAACCCTCACCTGGGACCCACAAAATCCCACACGGATTCCCCAAAATTCACCTGAAAATCCAGCTTGGATTCCCCCAAATACCCCACAAAATTCCACCTGCATCTCCCAAAATTCCACTGGGAACTCCAGATTCCACCTGGGATCCTCCAAAATTCCACAAATTCATCCCAAAATTCACCCGGGAACACGAAATCCCCAGAAGTTACCCCAAAGTCCCACCTGGAAGCCCCCAAATCCCTCAAATCTCTTCCAAAATCCAATCCACCCCCAAACGTCCCAAATTCACCCAAAAATGCAACCAATCCCACTCAAAACCCACACAGATACCCAAAATCCACCAAACTCACCCAAAGACCCATCTGTGACTCCCAAAATTCCACAAATTCACCCCAAAATTCACCCGGGAACCCCAAAGCTCCCAAATTCTCCCCAGCATCAACCTGGGACCCCTCAAAACTCAATTGCATCTCCCAAAATCCCCCACCCCCAAATTTACTTGGCAATCCCAAAATGCCCAGAATTCAGCCCAAAATTCACTTGGGACCCCCAAACCTCCCAAATTCACTCCAAAATTCAACTGGGATTCCCAAAATCCCCATCTGGAACCCCCCAAAATTCCACAAATTCCCCCCAAAATTTCACCTGGCAGTTCTCCAAATCCACCTGGGACCTCTAAAATCTCACAAAATTCACCTGGGACTCCCAAATCCTATCCTGGCAACCCCAAAATTCAACCCAAAACCCATCTGGGAACCCCCAAATCCCTCAAATCTCCCTCTAAACCCACCCAGACTCCCCAAACCCCACCTGGCACTCCCAAAATTCCCTGCAAAATCCACCCAGGTGCCCCAACCCCCCCCCCCCCATTCACCCCCAAACCCATTCGGGAACCCCCCAAGCTCCTGAAATTTTCAAGAAAACTCCTCAAGGACCCCCATAACCCCACCTGGCACCCCCCCAAAATGGCTCCAATCCTCAACATAGTCCCTCAGGGATTCCCCCCAGAATCCCCCCAATTCACTCCAAGCCCCCCAGATTAACGCCCAAACCCATCCCGGACCCTCCAAAATCCCTCAAATCCCCCTAAAAATCCACCTGGGACCCCCCAAGCCCCTCCAACCGCTGCCCCGCTTGCTCTCGGACACCATTTTACGCCCTTCTTCCCTCGCGGCCGTAGCGCTCTGATTGGCCGAGCACCGTGAGGCAGCCGGATCTCTTCTTGGCTGAGAGTTTCCTGCCCTTTCCGTACCGCTCGCTGATTGGCCAGCATCCGTTGCCGAGGGCAGACCCGTGCGCTGATTGGCTGATGGGAAAAGAACAGGGCGGGGAAAAGGGCGGGCTATTCTCGGGCAGGAGGCATCGTGATTGGCTGAAAGGCGGCAAAGGGGGAGGGGCTACAGACATGATCAAAGGGGCGCCGAGGCTCCCTCAACCCTCAGTCCAGCGCTAGCAGCGGTCGAGCTTGGGCGGGTCCTGTGCGGTTTGAGCCATTCATTCCTTCATTCCATTAATTTAATGAACCTCATTAGGGGCGGGGGGCTCGCGGCACTCAATTAAGGTGCTACTTGGCGCCGCGGCTGGAGACCCGAGGCTGTTTTGGCGTTTAAAATGAGAAACCCCGCCATGGAGGGGGGAGGGGGGAGGTTTCAAGCACTTTTCAGTTGAATTATTAAGCTGGTCTCCAAATTTCACCTCCAACACCCCTCCAAAACCCCTCAAGGATCCTCCAAAATTCTTCCAATTCCCCCAAATCCTCCTGGGATCCCCCAAACTAACCCCAAATCCCACCCGGGAACCTCCAAAACTCCAGAAATTGTCAATAAAACCCCTCAGGGACCCCTCTAACTCCACCTAGGATCCCCTCAAATCCCTCAATCTTCAACAAAATCCTTCAGGGATCCCCCAAATTCACCCCAAAACCCATCTGCGACTCCCCACTGTAACAATTGATAAAAGATTCGTGTTAATCACAAAAGCATTGCGGTTTGGATAAACCAGAATACTAAGCTCTGAAGTGAAGCATAGACACTAGATAAAGGAAATTATATAATTAAATAATTCTGTTTAAAATCACCTTGTTATGTTATATTATATTGTATTCTGTTACATTACATTATATTATGTTTTTCAAATAAGTTGTATCGGCTACCAGCTTGCAAAATCGACTTCCCAAAAAGCCCTTCCTGCCTTTGTCTAATCAATACTGCTTATCTCAAGGACCAGACTTCCAGAACTTCTCTGGTGGTCATCTACAAGGACCAGATAGCTATCTGTGACTGATTATCGCCCGGAGGCTTTGTGAATTTGTGTAAGGATGTTTATTCGACCACCACTGCTTACCTAGCAAAATTATGACAACAAAAAAAAAACCCCAAAACTTATTGATTACAACGAGAACCCACAGTATAAGAAGAGGCTGCAAACCGAGGTTCGGTGGAGCGTGGAGTGGGCAGTGACCCCTCACGTTCCCCAGCGCGCTGCTTGCTCTTTCTATATCAAATAAAGCAATCTAAAATTTTGCTGAATATCGAGACTTTTGTCTCTCATTTATAACACCACCAACATTGCTCCCATGCCCCCAAAATCCATCCAGGAGCCCTCAAAATCTTGCTAAGCCCTCTCAAAACCCTGCAATTTCACCTCAAAACCCATCCAGGAACTCCCAAAATCCCACAAATCCCCCCAAGACCCACGCACATGCCCCAAAATCCTGAAAATTCACCCCCAAATCCATCCAGGACCCCCAATATCCTACCACTTCATTCCAAAATTCAGTTGGGACCCACAAAACTCACCTGAGACCCCCAAAATTTCCCGCATAACCTCCAAAATTCATCCCAAAATCCCACCTTGCCTCCCCCAAACCCTCACCTGAGACCCACAAAATCCCACCTGGATCCCCCACAATTCACCCTAAAATACAGCTTGGATTCCCTTCAATCCCCCAAATTCCACCTGGAACCCCAGATTCCACCTGGGACCCTCCAAATGCTAAAACTTCACTCCATATTTCACCTCGGGCCCCCGAAATTCACTTCAAAATCCACGTGGGAAACCCCAACTCCCCTAAATTCACCCCGAAGTCCCACCTGGGACCCCCAAAATTCACCTCGTAACCTCCAAAATTCCTAAAATTCACCGCAAACTTCCACCTTGGATCCCCCGTATCCTCAGCTGGAACACCCAAAGTTCCACAAAATCACCCCAAAAGTCACCTGGACTACCAAAATTCACCTGGTAACCCCCAGAATTCCAGAAATTCACCACAAAATTCCACTAGCATCTCCCAAATCCTCACCTGGAACACTCCAAAGTTCCACAAATTCACCCCAAAATTCACCTGGGATCCCCAAATCTACAGAGATCACCAAAGTCCCACCTGGAAGCCCCAAATTCCCTCAAATCTCCCCCAAAACACAGGCCCCCCTAAAACCGCCCAAATTCACCCCAAAATGCCTCTAATCCCCCTCAAAACCCACCCAGATACCCCAAAATCCACCAAACTCACCCCAAGACCCATCTGCGACTCCCAAATCTCTCAAATTCTCCCCAGAATCAGCCTGAGACCCCTCAAAATTCACATGCATCTCCCAAAATCTGCC